>RXID01016837.1:0-38059 GCA_005019695.1 Trichopus zeylanicus subsp. travancoricus
CTACTGCTACATCTATGACTACTACTACTACTATCACTGCAACTACTACTACTGCTACAACAAATTCTACTTCTATTACACCTAGTACTAGTATAACTACTTCTACCACTACTACTCCTTCTCCTACCACTGCAATGACTATCGCTACTCTTACTCATACTATTGCAATAACTACTCCTACTCATCCTTCTGCCACTACTACTACTACTACTAATACTACTCCTCTTACTCTAACTCCTACTACTACCACTACTGTTACTATCAATACTAACACTACTATTACTCGAATTACTCCTACTTGAATTACTACTAGAACTCCAACTACTACTACTACTACTCCTACCACTATTACTACTCCTCCTCCTTCAACTAATTCTACTACTACTACTACTACTTCTACAAATACTACTACGGCAGCTACCACTCCTCCTACTCGTACTTCTACTACAACTGCTACTACTACTCCAACTAATACTCCTACCTCAACTACTACCCCTACTACTACTATTCCTACAACTACTCCTACTCCAACCCCTTCTACTACTACTATTAATACAATAATAACTACTACTACTCCTATTTCTATATCTAGTACTAGTACAATTCCTACTACTATGATGCCTACTACTACTAGTATTACTATTAATAATACTAATGCTACTACTAGTACTCCTACTCCTCCTCCTCCTCCTCCTTCTACAACTACTACTACCACTACTACCACTACTACTGCTACTACTACTTCTACTAATACAAGTGCTACTACTAGTATTACTACTACTCCTATTGCTACTTCTACTACTATAACAATAACAACAATAACTACTACTACTACTACTATAACTCCTACTACTAATACTGCTACTTCTACTATTATTGCAACCACCACTACTGCTGCTGCTACAACTCCTACCACTACAGGAGTAGTGGCAGCAGTAGTAGTATTGGAAATTGTACTCATAGCAGCAGTAGATGTAGTAGTAAAATTAGTAGCAATAGCAGTTATAGTAGTAGTAGTAGTAGTAGTAGTAGTAGTAGTAGAAATAGTAGTAGTCATAGAACTATTAGGAGCAGTAGTAGTAGTTGCAAAAGTAGTACCAATAAAAGTTGTAGTAGTAGAAGTATTAGTAGTAGTAGTATTAGAAGTAGCAGTAGTAGTAGTAGTAGTAGAAGCAGTAGTTATAGCAGTAGCAATAGTGGTGGCAGAAGTAGCAGTAGGAGCAGTAGTAGTAGTAGTAGGAGTAGTAGTAGTAGAAGTAGTAGTAGTAATAGTATATTAGCAGTAATAGTACTTGTTGGAGTGGTAGTAGCAATAGTATTGGTAGCAAAAGTAGTAGTAGTAGTAGTGGGAATGCCAACAGTGGCAGTTGCAGTAGGAGAAGTAGTAGTAGTAGAAGTAGTACTATTAGTAGTAGTAGTAACAAAAATAGTAGTAGTAGCAAAAGTAGCTAGAGCAGCATTAGTATTAGTAGTCATAGTAGCAGTAGTAGTAGCCGTAGTAGTAGCTGCAAGTGTAGTAGTAGTAGGGGTAGCAGTAGCAATAGCAGTAGCAATAATAGTAGTAGCAACGGTCGTAGTACTACTACTAGTAGTAGTAGCTGTAGCAGTAGCCGCAATTGTTGTTGTAGTAGTAATAGTAATATTAGCTGTGGTAACAACAATAGTAGTAGTAGTAGTAGTAGTAGGAGCAGCTGCAGCTGTAGCAGTAGGAGTAGTAGTAGTTGCAATAGGAGTAGTTTCAGTAGTAATAGTAGTAGTAGCAGTAATATCAGCAGAAGTAGTAGTAGTTATAGTTGTAGTTGTAGTAATAGAAGTAGTATTAGTAGTAGTACTAGTACTAGTCATAGTAGAAGTACCGGCAGAAGTATAAGTAGTAGTAGTTGTAATAATAGTAGTAGTAGTAGTAATAGTTGTAGTAGTATTAGCACCAGAACTAGTCATAGTAGTGGTAGTAATAGAAGCAGTAGTAGCCGTAGTAGCAATAGTAGTCGTAGTAGCTACTGTAGCTATAGTAGTAGTAGTAGTAGTAGTAGTAGTAGTAGTAGTAGTAGTAGTAGTATGAGTAGTAGTAGTAATAATAGTAGTAGTAGTAGTAGTAGTAGTAGGAGTAGTAGCAATAATAGTAGAAGCAGAATAACTTGTAGCAATAGTACTAGAAGCAACAGTAGCAGCAGTAGTAGTAGCAGTAGCAACAAAAGTACTAGTAGCAGTAGTAGAAGTAGTACGAGAAGAAGTAGTAGTAGTTGTAGTAGAAGTAGTGGTAGTTGTAGTAGTTAGAGATGTATTTTGAGTATCAGTAGTAGTAGTAGTTGTAGAAGTAGTAGCAATAGTTGTAGTAGTTGTAGTAGTAGCAGGTGTAGTAGTTGTAGTAGTTGAAGGAGATGTAGTAGTAATAGTAGTAGTAGAAGTAATTATAGAAGTAGTACTATTAGTAGTAGTAGTAGTTATAGTAGTAGCAATAGTAGTAGTAGTAGTATCAGTAGTAGCAGCACTAGAAGTAGTAGTAATAGTAGAAGCAACAGTAGTAGTAGCAGTAGTAGTAGAAGCATCAGTAGCAGAAGTAGTCGTAGCAGTAGTTGTAGTAGTGGTAGTTGGAGAAGAAGTAGTAGTAGTAGCAGTAGTAGTAGTAGTAGCTGTAGTAGTATGGGAAGTAGTTAGAGTAGCAATAGCAGTAGGAGTAGTAGAAGTAGTAGTAGCAATCATCGCAGTAGTAGTAGTAGTAGCAGTAGTAGCAGTAGTCGTAGCAGTTGTAGTAGTAGTCGTAATAGTAGGAGCAGTAGTTGTAGGAGTAGCAGTAGCAGTAGTAGTAGCTGTAGGGGAAGTAGTAGTAGTTGTTGTTGTTATAGTTGTACGAGAAGTAGTAGCAATAGCAGTAGTAGTTGCAATCGAAGTAGTTGTAGTAGTAATAGTAGTAGTTGTAGTAGTAGCAACAGTCGTAGCAGAAGCAGCAGCAGTAGTAGTATTAGTAGTATTAGTAGAAGTAGTACTAGAAGTAGCTATGGTAGTAGTTGTAATTGTAGTAGTAGTGGTAGTAGCAGCTACTGTAGATGCAGTAGTAGTAGCAGTAGTCATTATATTCGTAGTAGGAGTAACAACAGTAGTAGTAGTAGTCACAATATTTGTAGCAATAGCAGCAGCAGTAGTGGCAGTTGCAGTAGTAGTAGCAGTTGTAGTTATAGTAGTAGTAGCAGTAGTAGCTATAGCAATAGTAGTAGTAGTAGTAGTGGTTGTAGTATTAGCAGCAGTAGTAGTAGTTAGTAGTAGTAGTGGTAGTAACAGTAGTTGTAGCAATAGTAGTAGCAGCACAAGTAAAAGTTGCAGAAGTAGCAGTACTAGTAGTAATAGTAGTAATAGTTGTAGTAGTAGCTATAGAATCAATAGTAGTGGTAGTTGTAATTGTAGTAGTAGGAGTAGTAGTAGCAATAGTACAAGCAACAACAGCAGGAGTAGTAGTAGTAGTAGTAATAATAGTAGTAGTAGTAGCCGTAATAGTAGTCATAGTAGTAATCATAGTAGTAGTAGTAATAGTAGTGGTAGTGGGAGGAAGTAGCAATAGCACTCGTAGCCATAGTAGTAGTCGTAGCAACAGTCATAGTAGTAGTAGTAGCAATAATTGTAGCAGCATTAATTGTAGTATTAATTGTAGTAGTACTATTAGTAATAGTAATAATTTGGGTGTTGTACTAGTAGTAGCAGTAGCAGAAGTTGTAGCAGTAGTAGTAACTGAAGTAGTAGTACTTATACTAGTAGTGGCAATAGAAGTAGTAACAGTAGTACTAGTAGTAGAAGTAGTAGCAGTAGTAATGGAAGTAGCACTACTACTACTACTATGACTATTGCTGCAAGTACTACAACGGGCATGAGTGATGCTAGTATTAGTAGTAGTAGTAGTAGTAAGAGTAGTAGTAGGAGTAGGAGTAGGAGTTGTTGTAGAAGTAGTAGCAGAAGGAGTAGTAGGAGTAGTAGGAGTAGTAGTAGTAGTAGTTGGAGTAGGAGTAGTAGTAGGAGAAGTAGTAAGAGTAGTAGTGGTGGTAGGGGTAGGAATTGTAGTTGTAGTTGTAGTAGTAGTAGTAGTAGTAGTTGTTGTTGTTGTTGTTGTTGTTGTTGTTGTTATTGTTGTAGTAGTAGTAGTAATAGTATTTGCAGTAGTACTAGTAGTAGTAGTGGTAAAAGCAGTTGTAGTAGTAGTAGTACAAGTAGTAGTAGAAGCAATACTAGGAGTAGTAGTAGTAGTTGCTGTTTTAGTGGTACCGGTAGTAGTAGGAGAAGAAGTAGTGGTAGTAGTAGGAGATGTATTTGTAGTAGTAGTAGCCGTGGTAGTGGTCGTAGTAATATTGGAATTAGAAGTTGCAGCAGTAGTAGCACTTGTAGTAGTTGTAGTAGTAGTAGTTTAGGTTATTCCGTTAGTGGAAGGAGTAAAACTACTACTACTACTACAAGAAGCAGTACTGGTAGTTGTACGACTAGTAGTGGTAATAGCAGTCGCCATAGTATTAGTCGTACTAATTTTAGAAGTAGCAGTAGCGATTGTAGTTGAAGTAGTAGTAGTAGTTGTTGTTGTTGTTGTTGTCGCAGTTGTAGCAGTAGTAGTTGGAGTAAGATTACTACTACTACTACTATTGCTACTGCTATTAGTAAAACTACTACTACTAAAACTAGTACTACTACTACAGCTACTGTTACTGTTACTACAATTATTTCTACTGCTTCTACTATTAATACTATCATTATTACTGCTACTACAACTACTTCTGCTATTGCTACTCCAACTGCAATTATAGCTACTGGTGCAACAACTATAATTACTACTACTTCAACAGCGAGAACAACAACTACTACTGCAATTGCTGCTGTAGCGACAACTGCCACTACTACTACTACTACTGCTACTGCTACCACGGCTACTCCTGCTATAACTACAACTGCTATTACTACTACTATTACTACCACTACTACTCGTTGTACTAGTGCTACTCCTACTACTACTACAATACTACACCTAATACGACAGCTACTACTACTATTGCTGCTACTAATACTACTATTACTACTCCTACTCCCACTACCATTACTACTACTACTACAAAAAATACTACTACTTCTACTACCACTACTACTACTACTAATACTACGAGTAAAATTACTACTACAACTACTACAACTATTACTACTACTACAGCTACTACTACTACTTCTAGTCCTACTACTACTCCTCCACCTACTACTAATAATACTACCACTGCTAAAACAACAACAACTAATTCTACTACTAGTACAATTGCTACAACTACTACTTCTACTGCTGCTACTATTACTACTAATCCTACTACTAGTACAAAAACCACTACTACAACTCCTTCCATTATTGCTGCTACTACTGCTAATACTACTTGTACTCCCAACTCCTACTACTACTTCTACTCCTATTCCTACTCTGACTACTACAATAGCTATAACTATGACTACTAGTACTATTGCTAGTATTAATCCTACTGCAACTTCTTTTACCGCCACTCTAGCTATTACTACTCCTATTGCAACTCCCACTCCAACTTTGACTACTGCAACTACATCTCCTCCTCCTCCTCCTACTACTTCTGCTACTGCTACTACTACTACTACTACTACTACTACTACTACTAGTACAACTACTACAACTGCTACTACGACAACTAAACCTCGTCTTACTCCTGCTACTACTACTACTACACCGACTCCAACTATTATTACAACTACGCATATTACTACTACTACTACTACTCCTTCCCCTAGTACTCCTATTACTCCTACTACTACTACTACTACTACTACCCTTACTACTCCTACTACTACTACTAGTGCTACCACTCCTACGACAACACCTACTCCTACTACTACTACTCCTACTACTACTCCTACTCCTGCTCCTACTCCTACTACTACTCCTACTACTACTACTACTCTTACTACTTCAACTACTACTAGAACCTTTACCATTACAGCTATTACTACTCCTACTCCTACTCCTACTAATATTACTACTACTCCTACTAGCACTGCTACTATGACTACTATTACTAGTCCTACTACCACTACTAGTCCTACTACTACTACTACTACTACTACTAGTACTACTACAGCTATATCTACTACAACAACAACAACTACTACTACTATTACTACAACTACTATAACAATAATAACTACTGCTACTGCTACTACTACGTCTGCTGCTACTACTACTACTACTTCTTCCACTATTACTACTACTACCACTATTACTAGAACTACCCCTACTGCTACAACAACAACAACTACTACTAGTAGTAGTGCTACTACTACTAATACCACTATTATTACTACTACTACTACTTCAGCTAAGACGACTCCTGCTATTACAACTACTCCCACTACTGCTTGCACTATTACTCGCTACTACTACTCCAAATACTACTACCCCTAATACTACTACTATTATTACTACGACTACTACTACTACTACTATCGCTACTACTACTATTATTACTACGACTACTAATACTATAACTCTTGCTACTACAACCAGTATGACTACTACTATGACAACAACAACAACAGCTACTACTACCATTCCAACTACTACTACTACTATTGCTACTACTACCACTACTAGTACTACTACTTCTATTGCGACAATTATTACTCCTACAACTACCACAACTACTACTACTACTACTACTACTACTACTATGACTGCTACTACTATTTCTACTACTACAACAACTATAGCGGCTGGCACTACTACTACACTACTTCTGCTACTGCCACTAGTACACAACCTACAACTACTATTACTAACACTCCTACTCCTACAACAACTACTACAATTACTACTACCACTACTACTATTACTACTACCACTACTACTTCTTCTTCTTCTTCTTCTTCTTCCGCTAGTACTACTACTGCCACACTCTCGCTAGTATTATGACAACTACTACAATAACAATAACTACTGCTGCTGCTGCTACTACTACTACTACTACAACTAGTATTACTACTATGACTACTATTACTACCACCACTACTACTACTGCTACTGCTACTGTTACTACTACGACTGCCACTACTAGGACTACTACTACTACTGCTACTGCTACTACTATTACTGCTCCTAATACTAGTACTACTAATACTAATACTATTGCTTCTACCATTACTGCTACTACGGCTACTACTACTACTTTTGTTGGTACTATTGCTGCTACTACTGCAACTTCTACTCCTGCTACTAGTACTGCTGTAGCAACCACTACAAATACCACTACTACTATTGCTACTACTGTTGTTGCTGCTATTATTGTTATTGTTGCTAATACTACTATTGGTACTACTACTACTACTACTAATACTACTACTAATCCTAGTACAAATAACTACTGCTAAAACTACTACTACTGCTACTACTCCTGCTTCTACAACTATTGCTTATACTAGTATAGCTACCACAACTATAACTGCTACTTCTATGGCAACTGCTGCTACAACTGCTACTACTGTGACTACTACTATTACTACTGCTAATACTACTACTACTGCTACAACAACAACTACTACTACTAATACTATAGCTATTATTACTATAGCTACTACTACTACTATAGCTAATTTTGCTACAACTACTTCTGCTACTATGTCTGCTCCTACAACTACCGCTTCTGCTACTATTACTACTACTAAAATTACTACTAATTCTCCTACAACCCCTGCAAGTACTAATGCTTCTACTACTGCTACTACTACTAATAATACTACTACTGAGATGACAACAACTACTACTACAATTACTAATGCTACTGTTGCAAATAATACTACTACTACCACTACTGCGGTTGCTACTGCTACTACTACTATGGTAGCTACTAGTACTAGTACTAATACTGTTGTTGTTTCTGCAGCTGCTACTACTACTGCTACTACTACTACAACTGTTATTGCTACTATTACTCGTACTATAGCTAGTACTACTACTACTACTGCTACTACTATTGCTACTACCACTACTACTACTACAACTATCGCTACTACTGCTGCTACTACTACTACAACTTCTACTATAGCTACAACTACTACTACTACAACTTCTACTACTATTGCACCACTACTACTACTGCTACTACTGCTAGTACGACTCTGACTTCTGCTACCACTACTACTACTTTGCTTGCTACTACTTCTGCCGCTACTATGGGTGCTACTAGTTTTTCTACCACTGCTTCTATTGCTACTTCTACTGCTGCTACAATGGCTACTTCTACTACTACTAGTAGTACAATAACTACAACAACTACTACTGCCCCAATTCATACTACTGTTCTTACTACAACTACTACTCCTGCAGCAGCTGCTACTACTACTACTACCAATGCCATTGCTGTTGCTACCGCTGCAACTGCTACTGTTACAACTATAGCTCCTACTACTGCTGCTACTCCTAACACTACTAATACTAATACTATTATTCTAGATATTACTACTACTATTAATAGTACGGCTACTATGACTACAGCTATAGGTACTACTACAACTACTTCTACTGCTACCACTACTACTGTTGCTACTATTACTACTACCACCACTACTACTGCTAATACTACTAGTACTACTACATTACTACAACTACTGCCACTCCTAGTACTAGTACAACTTCTACTATTGCTACTACTGCTATTGCTTCCTCTATTGTTGCTACTACTACATCTACTACAATTTCTACTGCTACTACGACTACTACTACTACTTCTACTACTATTAATATTACTACTACTACTTCTACTACAACAACTACTACTACAGCTACTACTAGAACTGCTACTGATGCTTCTACTACCACTACTTCTGGTACTACTACTATTACTAATACTATTATTACTACTACTATAATAACAACAACATCAACTACTACTACTACAACTACTACTACAACTACTACTAATCGCAACTACTACTAGAACTACTGCAACTACAACTGCTACTTTTACTAACACTATTGCTACTATTACTACTGTTGCTGTTACTACAACTATAACAACAGCTACTACTACTCCTTCTGCTACCACTTTTCCTTATAATACTACAACTACAACTGCTACTACTACTACTACTATAGCTACTACTACCATTACCACCACTACCACTAAACCTACTTCTCCGCCTCCTACTACTACTACTCCTGCTACTGCTATAACTACTACTACTACAACTACTACTACTATTGCTGCTGCCACAAACGCTACAATCACTACAGCTACTCCTACTACTACGACTGCTACTACTACTACTACTACTGCTGCTACTACAACTACTGCAACTGCTACAACTACTACAACTACTTCTGTTGCTGCTACTACAACTACTACAACTACCGCTACTACTACAACTCCTACTGCAACTAGTACTCATAATACTACTACTACTACTACTATTGCTACTGCTACTACTAATATTATGACCATTGCTAATGATGCTACCACTACTGCAATTGCTATTACTGCTAATAATACTTCTACTACTATTACTACTACTAGTCTTACTCGTCATACTACAACTCCTACAGCTCCAACTTCCACTACTTCTTGTAATACTGCTACTACTGCTGCAACTACTACTAATTCGTCTATTCTGCTACTGCTACTACTATGGCTAAAACTACTACTGCTACTACTACTACTACTACTACTACTAGTACCACTACTACTCCAACTATTGCAAATCTTGTTGCTCCTCCTACTATTGCTTCTGCTAAAACAACTACTACAACTACTGCTACTACAACTTCTTTTGTGACTACTACAACTGCTACTACAGCTGCTACTAGTATTACTACTACTACTACTACTACTAATGCTCCTACTACTACTACTACTACTCCCACTCCGCCTACAACTACTACTGCCGCTGCTAGTCCTACTACTATTACTACCACAACTTCTACCACTACTACTACTACTACAACTACTCCTACTCCTGCTACTACAACTGCTGCTATGACGACTACTACAACTACTACTACTCCAATTGCTACTACAATTGCTTCTGCCACTTCTAATACAACTGGTACTGCGACAGCTACTGCTAATACTCCTCCTCCTACAACTACTACTACTACTACTACTGCAACTGCTACCTCTTCTACTACTACAGCTATTTCTACTACTACAACTCTTATTGCTACTCATACAACCACTACAGCTCTTGCTACTACTGCTACTACTCCAACTACAACTACTAATACTGCTACTACTGCTTCTACTACTACTGTCACTGTTACTATAAGTACTACTACCACTACTATGCTGCAACTACTGCTACAACTACTACTGCTGCTACGACTACTGTTACTGCTACTGCTACTACTAGTACTTCTACTCCTACTACTACTACTACTCTATGACTACTAGTACTATAACTCATGCTACTACTACCACTATGACTCCTACTACCAACACTATTACTACAAATACTACTACTATGCTACTGCTAATACTTCTACTACTACTTTAACTAATAATGCTACTACTATTACTACTATTTCTACTATAATAACTACTACTACTACTACAACTAGCACTATTACTATACTACTACTCCTACTACTACTACTACACCTACTACTGCTACTATTTCTAACGCACCAACTACGTCAACTACTACTACCACTACTACTGCTATTACTACTACTACTACTATTGTTACACTCCTACAATTACTACGACTACTACCCCAACTACTACTGCTGCTACTGCTGCTACTGCTGCTGCTGCTACTACTGCTACTACTACTACTACTACTACTACTACTACTACTACTACTACTACTACTAGTGCTACTACTATTGCTCCAACTACAACTTCTACAACTATAACTACTACAGTTACTACTACTATTACTACTATGACTGCTACTACTAGCACTATTACTACTACTGCTTCTACCACTACTACAACTACTAATACTGCTACTGCTACTTCTGCTACTATGACTACTACTACTACCACTACTAATGCTACTACTACTACCACTATTGCAACTACGACTTCTACTGCTACTGTTGCTATTATTACTGCTTCTACTGCTACTACTACTAATACTGATGCTATTGCTACTATGACTACTACTACTACTACTTCTGTTGGTACTACTGCTACTACCACTACAACCGCTACTCCTACTACCATTTCTACTGTAGCAACTACTACTAATACCACTAGTACTACCATACTATTACTATTGCGGCTACTGTAGCTACTATTGATAACGCTACTACTCATATTAGTACCACTATAGCTGCTACTACTAGTACTACTGCTGCTACGACTACTGTTACAACAACTACTGCTACTACAGCTACTATTGTTACGACTACTACTAATACTACTTCAACCACTTCTACTGGTACTGCTCCTACTGCTACTCCTACTGCTACTACTACTACTACTACTCCTACTACTACTACTACTACTTTTACTACTTCTACTACTACTACCACAACTACTATTACTACATACTACTATTGCAATAACTACTATAGCTCCTCCTACAACTGTGACTTCAATTATTCCGGTTCCAACCACCAGTACTACCACAACTGCTACGACTACTACAGCTGCTGCTAATACAACTAATATTACTGCTGCTACTACTACTACTTTTGGAACTACTCTTGGTTCTACAACTGCTACTCATACTACTATAGCTACTATAACTATAATTGCTACTACTATGACAACTGCTACTACTAATGCTACTACTACTATAGCTACTACTACTATTACTATAGCTAATACTATTACTACTACTACAAATACTACTACAGCTACTACTGCTACAACTATTATTACTACTGGTACTACTACTACTGCTACTAATTTTACGATAACTACTTCTCCTACTACGTCCCCTCCAACTACGTCCACTTTTACTACTACTAATGCTAATTCTTCTACTACTTTTGCTTCTACTACTACTACTACTACTATAATTACTAACACTATTGCCACTACTACTACTACTACTGCTGCTGCTGCTGCTGCTACTGCTGCTGCTACTACTACTACTACTATTACTACTACTACTGTTACTACTACTTCTACTACTACTGCTACTACTACTACTGCTACTGCTGCTACTACAACTAATGCTGCTTCTTTTCCAGCTACTGCTATTGCTACCATTACTCTTACTATAACTAGTACTACTACTATTGCTGCAACTACTACTGCTAGTACCACTACTACTATAACTACCACCGCAACTACTACCGTGGCTACTACTACTACTTCTACTACCGCACTGCTGCTACTACAAAAACTTTAGCTACCATCACAATTGCTACTACCACTACTACTATTATAACTACTACAAGTACTACTACTACGTCTACTGCTGTTACTACTGCTACTACTACTACTGGTACGACGATCATGACTACTGCTACTACTGCCACAATTCATACCACTATTATTACTATCTCCTACTACGCCAGCAGCTGCTACTACTGCTACTCCTATGATAGCTACTACTACTACTACCAATACTGTTGCTACTACTACCACTGCAACTACTACTTCTATTGCTACTACTTTCACTCCTACTGCTGCTGCTGCTACTACTACTGCTGCTGCTAACACTAATACTATTATTGCTGCTATTATTGCTACTAGTACTACTAGCACTTCTGTTGGTACTACTACTGCTACTTGTACAACTGATACTCCTACTACTAGTACTACTGTAAAAACTGCTAGTAATACTACTACTACTCGTATTTCTGTTGCAACTATTGTTGCTGCTATTGCTAATACTACTACTACTACTACTACTATGGCGACTACTACTACTACTACTACTACAATAATTACTATTACTGTCACTACTAATACTACTAATATTACTTCTATTGGTACTACTCCAGAAATAACTTCTATTGCTCCTACTACTACAGCTGCTACTACTACTACTACGATAATTACTATTACTGTTACTACTAATACTACTAATATTACTTCTACTGGTACTACTCCTACAATAACTTCTATTGCTCCTACTACTACTGCTACTACTATACCTAATGTTACTACTACTACTAGTACTGCTACTACTACAACTGCTACTACGATTATGACTACAGCTACTACTACTATTACTTCTACTACTACTACATCTAATACTACTACAAGTACTGCTATTACTACTACCACTACTACTACAGCTACAGCTACTGCTACCGCTACTGCTGCTACAATGGTTACTACTACTACTACTACTACTAGCACAAAAACAACTACAACTGCTACTACCACAATTTATACCACTATTACTACTACAACTACTTTTGTTGTTGTTGCTGCTAATACTACTACTAAGACTCCTAAAACTACTACTACCAATGTTGTTACTGTTCCTCCCACTACTACTTCTACCACTACTGCTACTGCCACTACTATTACTACTTCCACTGTATTACTCCTACAATTACTACCACTATTGCTACTACTACTACGACTACAAATGTTCTTCCTCCTACTATTGCTACTACTACTACTGCTACTACTGTTGCGGCTATTAGTACTACTACTACTAAAACTACTACTGCTGTAATTACTCCTACTTCTACAGCTACTGCTCAAACTACTATAGCTACTACAGCTATGCCTTATACTACTATGGCAACCGCTACTACTACTGCTACTACTGCTACTACTATTACAAATATAGCTACTATTACTACTACTAGTACTACTGCTGTTGCTACAACTACTACAACTGCTACTACTATTGTAGCTATTATTACTACGGCTACCACTACTACTACAGCTAATTTTACTACTACTACTACTACAACTACTACTAATTCTACTACAACTTCTGCAACTGCTAATGCTTCTATTACAACTACTACTAGTGCTACTACTACCATATTAGTACCTCTACTACAATTACAAATACTACTCCGACTACTGCTGCTTGTACTACTACTACTACTACACCTGTAGCTAATATTACTGCTTCTTCAACTACTTCTACTACTACCATTACTACAACTAGTACTACTCCTGCAACTACTACTATTGCTCCTACAACTACTAAGACTACAAATATTCATGCTCCTACCACTACTACTACAACAACAACAACTACTAATACTGTTGCTACTACAACAACTACTATTTCTACTACTACTACTTCTGCTACTGTAACTACTGCTCCGATAACCACTGCTCATACTATTATAGGACTACAACTATAACTGCTACTACTATTGCAACTATTATACCTACTACTAGTATAACTACTACAACTACTACTCTTGCCGCTACAACTACTACTAGTGCTGCTACTACTACAACGATCGTTACTACTGCTACAACTACTTCTACTACTACTTTTACTACAATTACTTCTCTACTTCTACTACTACTAGTATTACTACTAATATTGTTACTACTTTGACTACAACTACTACTGTAATTACTAAGACTACTACTACTTCTACTACTACTGCTACTGCTGTTGTTGCCACTACTACTACTACTACTGCAACAACTTCTCCTACTACTAGTAGTACTACTACTAATAGTACTATTGCTCCTCCTACTACTAATGCTGCTACTACAACTACTGCTATTGCTACTACTACTCCAACTATAACTACTACTACTACTACTATTATCACAACTGCTACTGCTACTGCCACTAATACTACTACTACTACAACCACAAATACTACTACTGCTACTACTACTACTTCTACAATAGCTACTGCTACTACTACTACAACTTCTGCTACGGCTGCAATAGCTACTACTACTACCTCTTTTGACGCAACAACAGCAACTACTACTTCTGCTACTACTACCACTACTGCTACTCCTAATACTACAACAACTATTACTACTACTACTGCTACTTGTACTGCCACCACTACTACTACTAATACTTCTCCTACTACGAATACTTTTCCTACTACTAATACTAGTAGTACTACTTCTACTACTACTTCTACCACTACTGCCACTACTACTACTATTAGTACTTCCACTACAGCTTCAACCACTGCTACTACTACTACTATTAGTGTTGCTGCTACATTTGCTACAATTGCTACTCCAGCAACTACTACTACTGCTCCTACTATGACTTCTCCTCCTATTGCTACTACTACAACTACAACTGCTACTACAACTGCTAATTCTCGTACTACTACTACCGCTACGACTATTGCTACCACAACTACTACTTCTACTGCTAAAACAGCTACTATTAATTTTATTGCTACTTCTACTTCTACTACTGCTACTACGGCTACTATTACTATTACCACTACTACCGCTACTATAGCTAATGCAACTATTACTTCTACTGCTACTTCTACTATTACTATTACTTCAACAATTATGACCATCGCCACTACTACTACTGCTACTACTCCTACTCCTACTACTACAGCTACAACTGCGACTACTACTACTGCTACTATTGCTACCACAACAACAACTACTAAAACTGCTATTACGGCTATTGCTAATACTGCTATGTCTCCTACTACTACCACTACTACGGATACACACTGTACTAGTGCGACTGCCACTAGCACCATTACTACTGTAACAAATACTACTACTACTACCGTTACAACAACAAACACTGCTACTGCTGGTACAACAACTACTATCGCTGCTACTTTTGCTACTACTATTGCTACTATTACAGTTGCTACTACTGCTACTAATGTTACAATTGCGACTGCTACGGTAACTACTACTGCCGCTACTACTCCTCCTACAACTACTACAACTGCGACTACTACTACTACTACCACTACAATTAGTACTATTTCTACTACTACCATTGCTACTGCTACTACTACTACTAATACTACTACTACCACTACTGCGAATACTACTATGTCTCGTACTACTACAACCAATACAAGTACTAATGCTACTACCCCGACTGCTACTGCTAATTCTACTACTACAACTACCACTACTACTATTTCAACTACTGCAGCTACCACTACAGCAGCAACTGCTACTACTAGTGTAACTACTACTAATCCTGCTACTACTTCTACTACTACTGTTGCTGCTGCTACTGTGCTCTTCCGATCTCTACTGCTACTATTGCTACATTTTCTTCTACTACTACTACTCCTACTACTAGCACTATTGTGGCTACAAATACAACAACTACTGCTACTACCACAACAACTATTACTTCTATGGTTGTTACTGCTACAACAACTACTCTGACTACAACTTATACTACTACTACTACTAGTACCCCCACGGCTACCACTTCTACTACTATTATTACTGCGACTGCAACTACCAGTATTGCTACTACTTCCCCTACTATAACTTCTACTGCCACTAGTACTTCTGCTACTCCTACTAGCTACTAGTACTACTACTACTACTACTTCTAGAACTACTACAACTACTACGATTACTTCTACAACTACTACTGCTAATACTACCACTATTATTATTAATGCTACTACTACTACTACTACTATTGCTACAACTATAACTGCTACAACAACTACTACTCATACTATTACTACTACTGTTACTACTACTACTACTACTACTTCTACTACTACTACTACTTCTACTACTTCTACTAGTTCTACTACTACTACTACTACTAACACAGCACTTCTACGTCTACTTCAACTACTACTGCTACTACTACTATTACGCTACTACTACTACTACTATGTCTCCTACTACTACTGCTACTACTACTACTTCAATTACTGCTGCTACAACAACAACTACCACTACTGCAACAACTGTTACTATTAGAGCTACTACTAATACTACTACTACTCCCACTAGTACTACTACTACTATTGCTACTACTACTACTGCTGTTGCGGCTACTACTATCACTAATACTACTTCTACTACTACTACTACTCTTACTACTACTGTTGCTACTACTACAACCACTAGCACAATAGCTACAACTACTTTTGCAACTACTACTACCGCTATTTCTTCTTTTGGTACTGTTATTGCAACTACTAGTTCAACTACCACTACTATTGCTGTTACTACCACAACTACTACTGCTACTACCACTACTTCTATTGCTACTACAGCTACAATTACTATTACGGTTATAACCACTACTACTACCACTAATGATCCTGCTTTTACTACTACTATGACTATTGTTGCTGCTACTATTACAACTACTGCTGCTACTGCTACAACAACTACAACTACCACAATAATGACTACTACTACTACATCACTAATACTATAACAACAACAACTACTACTAATGCTACTACCATTACAACTATTTGTGCTATTGCTACTATTACAACGACTACTTCCACAACTCCTGCTACTACTGCTGCTACTACATCTACTACTCCTAGTACTACTACAACTATGAATACTACTATTACTCCTACTGCAACTACTGCTACTGTTGCTGTTGCTACTACAACTACTATCACTACTACTACTCCTACTATTACTACTGCTACTACCACTACCACTGCTATTATTCCTACTACTATAACAACTACTACTACTACTACATTAACTCACAACAACAACAACAACTACTACTACTACTACTTACTACTAGTCCTCCTACTACTACTACCACTACCAATACTACTTATTACTACTACTACTATCGCTACTACTATTACTTATTACTACTACTATGGCTGCAACAACCACAGCTGCTGCTACTACCACTGACACTACTCCTACTATTACTACTACTACTACTATTATTTCTACTATTACTACTACTCCTACTACTATTACAGCTGCCACTACTACTACCACAACTGCTGCTGCTTAAGCTGCTACTACTACTACTATTACTACTACTACCACAATTGCTATTGCTACGACCGCTATACCTACTACTACTGCTGCTGCTGCTTCTGCTACTATAACAACTACAATAACTGCCGCTACTACTACTATTACAACTACTAAAACTACTACTACTACCACTACTACAACCAGTACAACTCATAATACTACTACTACTACAACTACCATGACTATTGCTAATGCTGCTACTGCTACTAATAATACTTCTACTACTACTACTACACTACTATTTCTATTATCACTACGACTACTACTACTACTACTACAACTCCTACTCCCACTATTGCACGTAATACCACTACTACTGCTAATAATTACTTCTACTACTGCTATTACTACTACTACTACTACTACTATTACTACTACTACTAATACAAGTACAATTACCACTACTACTGCTATAGCTAGTACTATGTCTAAAACTACTACTACTGCTACTACTTCTATAGCTAGTACTACTGCTGTTGCAACTGCTGCTAATGTTACTGCTATTGCTCCTATTGCTTCTACAAAAATAACTGCTACAAATACTGCTACTACAACTTCTATTTCAATAACTACTACCACTTCGAGTGCTGCTACTACTTTTGCTACTACTACTGCAACTACTATAGCTCCTACTACTACTACAACAACAACAACAACCACAACAACAACTACTACTACTATAACTACTACTGCCACCGCTAGTACTACTACTACTACTACTACTTCTACCACTACTACTATTACTACAACAGCTACAATGACTACTACTATAGCTACTACTACTTTGACTGCTGCAAGAATTGCTTCTGCTACTACAAATCACACTACTACTACAAGGGCGACTACTAATATTATAACTATAACTACTAATACTGTTGGTACTGCTACTTCTTCTACTACTACAAATTTCAGTACGACTACTACTCATAATGCTACTCGTATTGCCACTACAACTGCTACTAAACTGGCTACTATTGCTCCTGCTGCTGCAACAGCTACTACTAATACTACTTCTACTACTACTACTACGATGACGACTACCACTACTCCTACTACTGCTACAACTACTAATCCTACTACAACCACTACTTCTACTACTGCTACTACTTCAAAAATAACAACTACTACTATTACCGCTATTTCTACTACTGCAACAACTACTACTGCTACTAGTACTATTACTGAACTACTACTCCTACTACTACTACAACTCCTACTATAGCTACTATTCCTAACACTCCTACTCCCCCTTCTACTACTACTACTACTAATACTACAACTGCTACTACTTTTAGTACTTACTAATACAGCTACTACTTCTACTAGTACTACTGCTGCTGCTGTTGCTCCAACTACTACTTCTACTATAACTACTACTCTTACGACTACTACTACTACTACTAGGGCTCGTACTAACACAACTAGTACTACTACTACAACTATAATTACTACTACTATAACTACTACTACTACTGCTACTATTACAACTATGACTACCACTACTAGAACTGTTACAAGTACTGCTACTACTAATGCTGCTTCTACTACTACTGCAACTACTAATTCTGCTACTGCTAGTCCTACTACTACCACTTCTACTACTAATGCTGCTACTACTCTTAGTCTTCCAGCTACCGCTTCTACTACTACTGCTGCTGCTATTATTGCAGTGACTACTACAACTACTAATACTAATACTATTGCTCCTACTACTACTACTACTACTACTACTACTACTACTACTACTACTAGTAGTTCTGGTTGTACTACTGCTGCTCTACTACAACTATGACTCCTACTACTACTACTACTATCACAACTAGTACTAATACTACTACTACTACGACTACTACTACTTCTACTACTTCTATTACTACTACTATTATTGCTAATATTGCTGCTATTGCTAATACTACCACTGGAACTACTAATACTGTTGTTGCTGCTATTACTACTACAGCTACTGCTACAACTACTGCTAATGGTGTGATTACTTTTACTATAACTACTACTACTATTGCTGCTACTACAACTACTGCTGCTACCATTACTACTACTTCTACTATAGCTAATACAACTGTTTCTACTACTAGAACTTCTATTGTAGCTACTGCTACTACTACTACGACTTCTTCTGCTACTGCAACTGCTGCTGTTGCTACTACTACTACTACTACTACTGCTACCACTACTCCTACTACAACTACTAGTTGTTTACTATGCTTATACTTCTGTTACTGCTACTATTGCTACTAATGCTACTATAACTACAACTACTGCTACTACTACTACTACTTCAACTGCTACTACTACTACCACTACAACGAGTACTCCCACTATTACTATCACTACTACTGCAGCTACTACTACTGCCGCTACAACGGCTGCATCTACTACTACTACTACAACTGTCACAATTCATACAACTATTATTACTACTACTACTAGTCCTGCAGCAGCTGCTACTACTGCGACTATGACTACTACTACTACTACTACTAATGTTGTTGCTGCTACTACCGCTGCAACTACTATTTCTACTACTACTACTTCTATTAATACTGCCACTACTGCTGATGCTATTACTAAAACAACAACAACTACTACTACTTCTTTTCGTACTATTGCTGCTGCTACTACAACTGCTACTGCTGTTACTACTACTACACTACTGCTTTTGTTGCTGCTATTGTTGCTGTTGTAACTAATACTACCACTGCGACTACTGCTAATACTATTACAACTATTTCTTCTATGGTTACTACTACTTCTACAAGTACTACTATTACTGCTCATACTACTCCGGCAACAACTGCTAGCACTTCTATTGCTACGACTGTAACTACTGTTACTACTACTACTACTCCTGCTACGACTACTGCTACTACAACTATGACTACTGCTACTACTACTACTGCTGCTATTGCAACTACTTCTACTACTACTATGCGAACATCTACTACAACTATCACTGCTACTATAGCTACTGCTACTGCTGCTATAATAGCTACTGCAACTTCTACCAGTAGTACAACAACAACTACCACAATTCATACTACCATTATTACTGCTACTACTACTCCTACAACTGCTGCTACAACTACAACTACAACTGCTACAGCAACAACTAGCAATGTTGTTGCTGCTGCTACTATTGGAACTACGACTTCTACTGCTACTATTGCTACTACTGCTGCTACTACTACTACTTCACCTACAACTAATACAACAACTACTACTTCACCTCCTACTACAGCTGCTAGAACAACAGTTACAATGAATACTTCTATTGTGACTACTACTACTACTACTGTTACTGCTACTACTTTGACTACTACTACTAATACTACTACTACTACCAGTGCTACTACTAGCACTACTACTACTGGTACTACTCCAGCAACTACTACGGCTACTACTACTACCACTACGACTACAAATGTTCTTGTTCCCACTACTACTACTTGTACAACTGCTACTACTACTGCTACTGCTACTAGTACAACTACTGTTACTACAACTACTACTATAACTACTGTTACTCCTACTACTAGTACTACTGCAAAAACTACTGCTGTTGTTGCTACTCCTGCTTCTACAACTACTACTCATACTACTACAGCTACTACAACTATAATTGCTGCTACTTGGCAACTGCTACCACTACTGCTACTACTACTATTACTACTACAACTACTACTGTTGCTATCACAACTACTACTACGGTGGCTACTACTATAGCTAACATTACTACTATTGCTACTACTACTACTGGAAATTTTACTACCACTACCTCTACTACTACTTCTGCTCCAACTACTGCCACTTATGCTACTACTACAGTTGCTAATACTATAACGAATTCTGCTACAACTTCTGTAATTACATGTGCTTGTACTACTACCAATACTACTACTACGACTACTACGACTACTACAATTACTAATACTACTGCTAATAATACTACTACTGCTGCTGCTGCTATTGTTACTACTACTACTCCTACAACTACTGCTACTGTTGCTGCTTCTACTACTACTACTACTGCAACTGTTACTACAACTACTCCTAGAACTACTGCTACAGTTGTTGCTGCTAATACTACTACTACAGCTACTACTACCACTACTACTGCTATTGCTACTACTACTACTACTACTACTACTACTACTACTACTATAACTACTACTGCTACTACTACAACTACGACAACTGCTACTACTGCTACTACTACTACTACAACGATTACTAGTACTGCTACTGCTACTAAAAATACTACTACTGCTACAAATACTACCACTACTACAAATAGTACTATTACTATTGCTGCTACTATTGAGATTACTAATACTACTACTACAGCTTTACCCACTCCTTGTGCTACTACAACTACTACTTCTGCTACTACTACTCCTTCTACCGCCACTACTCCTTGTGCTACTAATACTATTACTACAACTACTACTACTGCTACTACTACTACCTCAACTACTGCTACTACTACAACTACTTCTGCAACTAGAACCACTACTACTACTACTACTACTAGTAGAGCTGCTACAACTGCTAATAGAACTACTACACTGACTACAACTATTACAATTGCTATAACTACAGCTTATGCTACTAATACTACTACTACTTCTGCTACAATAGCTACTATTACAACTACCACAGCTATTGCTACAACTGCTACTGCTGCTACTATTACTACTACTTCAGCTACTTCTGCTACTACTACTACTTCTACTACTACAACTACAAGTTCTGCTACTACTACTACTACCACTATTGCTGCCACAGAAACTACTAGAGCAACAACTACAAATCCTACTACTCCTACTGCTACTATTGCTGCTATTACTACTACTACTACTACAACTACATCTTCTACTACTACTACTGCTAATACTAGCACTATTGCGACTAAAAAACTACTACTACTACTACTTTTACTAGAACTACTATTACTGTTGTTGTTGTTGCTACTACTACAACTACTACTATGACTACAACTTCTCCTCCTACAACTACTAATACCAATACCGCTACAACTTCTGCTACTATTACTAGTGCAAGTACAGTTGCTAGTACTGCTATTACTTCCACTATTACTATTATTACTAATACTACTACTACTACTACAGCTAGTACTGCTGCTGCTGCTGCTCCTACTACTACTACAGCTATTTCATATACTACAACAACTACTACTACAATAACGCTACTAGTACTACTCTTACTACAACTATTGCTACTACAAATACTACTACTACTACTACTACTGCTACTGCTACTGCTAAAACTAATACTACTACTACCCCTATTACTCCTACTGCTACTACAACTGTGGCAACTAATGCTACTATTGCTACTACTGCTACTACTAGTACTTTAACTAGTACTACAAGTACTACTACTACTAGTCATACGACCTCTACTTCAATCTCACCTACTACTACCAGTTTTGCTACCAATACTACTGCCACAACTACTACTCCCCCTTCGACAATAACTTCTACTAATACTACTTTTACTACAACTACTATAAGTACTACTACTACTAATACTACCGCTACCACTACTAAATACTACAACTAATGCTACTACTACTACTACAACTATTACTATTACTATTCTTACAACTTCTACTGATACTATTACTGCTTCTTCTTCTTCTGCTACTACTAACTCTACTATTGCCACTTCTATAATTGCAACTACTACTGCTACTACTCCTTATAGGACTACAACTACAACTACAACTACTACTGCTACTGCTTGTACTACTACTTCTGCTATTGCTACTACTACTACTCCTTCTACTACTACTCCTACTAGCAATCCTACGCCTACACCAATTCCAATGACTACCACTATTACTAATACTAGTGCTACTACAACAACTGCTAATATTACTACTACCACTGCTGCTACGATTATAGCTTACTACTACGACTCTTACTACTGCTACTACTCCCCCTACGACTACTACAATTGCTACAACTGCTGCTGGAACTACTGCCGCTACTACTATTGCTACTACTGCTACTGCTACTACTATTCCAATTAGTGTTACTACTACTATTACTACTATTGCCACTTCTGCAACTACTACTATTCCCACTATTGCTACTTCTAACAATGCTGCTTCCACAACTACTACTCCTACTACTGCTACTACAACTACAACTACGGCTTCTACTACTACTACAACTACTACCACTACTACTACTACTAATACTACTACCACCACTACTACTACTACTCTGGCTACCGCTACTATGACTACCGCTACTACTATTGTGATTGCTATTGCAACCGATAATATTGCTACTGATCTACCACTGTTGCCACTGCTACTGCTACTACTACTGCAACTTCTATTGCTAGTACAGCTAATACTACTACTACTAATGCTACTATTACGACTACTACTTCGACCACTACTACTACTGCGGCTGCTACTGCTACAGCTACCACTACTAATACTACAACTACTACTGCTGCTATTGCTACTACAACTACAACTACTAAAACTAGTACTATTGCTACTACAACAACTATTGTTGTTGCTACCACTACTACTACTGCTACAGCTACTACTACAACTACAAATGCTACTACTACTACTACTACTACTACTAGTACAACTACTATGATTACTGTCGCTGCTATTACTTCTACTAGTATAATGACAACTACTACTGCTACTATTACCCACAACAACTACCACTACCATTATTACTACTACTACTGCCGCCACAACTCCTATTACTACTGCTACGACAACTGCTACAACTAATAATGCTACGACCACTATTACAACTCCTACTACTACTCCTACTAGTTCAACTACTACTATAGCTTCTACTGTTACTACTGCTGCTGCTACTACAGCTACTACTACTTTTGCTGCTATCGCAACTACTACTACTACTACTGCTACTACAACTAGGACTACTACTACTGCAACAAATGCTACTACTATAGCTACTACTCGTATTGCTAATTCTACTACTATTGACATTACTACGACTACAAATAGTACTATTACTATGACAACTGCTACTAATACTACTGCTACTGCTTCCACTACTATAGTTGCTTCAACTACTATTACTACTACTACAACCACTACTACTTCTACTACTACTATAAATACTACTACAACAACTGCTACTACTGCTGCTACTACTACTAATGCTAATGCCACTACTATTGCCATTACTACTACTCCTAATAGTACTGCTACTGCAACTACTGCTACTACTTCTACTTCTGGCACTACTACTACTACAACTACTACTGTTGCTACTATTACTACTACTCCTACTACTACTAATGGTACTACAACCACTACTAATGCTACCGCTACTACACTACAACTACTACTACAACCCCTAGTATAGCTGCAATTGCTATTATTGCAACTACTACTATTGCTTCTTCTGCTACTACTACTGCTACTACTACAACTATGTCTACTCCTACTACTACTATTGCTACTACTACTACAACTACAATTAATACTACTACTACTACTATGACAACAACAACAACTACATCTACTACCATTTTTGCTACTTCTGCTTCTACTACCACTACTTTTGGTACTACTATTAGTACTACTACTACTACTACTCCAACTACTACTAATACTACTACTATTACAACAACTACTATTACTATTACTACTTTGCTACTTCTACTACTACTACAAGTACTGCTACTACTGCTTCTGCTACTACTACTACTGCTACAGTTACAGCTAATACAAGAACTACTACTACTACTGCCACTACGACTATTGTTACTACTACTACTACCTCTACTACTACCACTACTACCACTACTACAACAACAACAACTACTACAACTGTTACTGCTACCGCACCTAATACGACTACTACTACTACTCCTCCTACTCCTACTACTGCTACTACTACTGCTCCTACTACTTCTTCTGCTTCTACTAATACTATTATAATTACGACTACCACAACCACAACTTACAATTACAATAGCTATTACTACTGCTACTACTCCCCCTACTACTACTACTATTTCTACTTTTGCTACTATGAATACTACTGTAACTACTGCACCTACTACTATTACTACTATTGCTACTACTGCTATTACAATTACTACTACTGCTGCTACAACAACAACTACTACTGCTATGACCACTATCACTACTACTTGCTAATACTACTACAACTACTTCCCCTACTACTACTACCACAATTATTACTATCACTACTACTATAACTCCTACTACTACTATAACTACTATAACTGCTACTGCTACTCCAACAACCACTACTACTACTACTACTACTACTATTTTTACTACAACTACTACTCACACTTCTGCAACTTCTACTACTACGGCTACTCCTTTTTCTACCACTTTTCCTAATAGTACTACTACCAAAAATGGTACTACTACTACTGCAAATACTATTGTTACCACCACCACCACTATTATTACTACTACTCCCCCTGTTGATATTACTACTACTAATGCTGCTACTATTGCCACTCCTGCAACAACTAGTACTTTTGCGACTGCTACTAATGCTACTATCACTACTACTACACCTACTACTATGACTACTACTGCTACTTCTACTACCACGACTGTTACTGCGACTACTACTACTGCTACTACTACTGCAACAACTATAACTACTGCTACTGCTACTATTACTACTACTACTACTTCTAACACTACTACTAGTACTACTACTGTTCTTGTTGCTACTGCTGCTACTGCTACTGCTACTATAGCTATTGCTAATGCTACTCCTATTATCACAATTTCTACTACTACTAATACTACTACCACTGCTACTACACTACTATAGCTACTACTACTATGCCTACTACTATTACTCTCACTCCTCCCCATACTACTACTACTGCAACTCCTACGCCCACTACCGCTCGTAATACTACTACTACTGCAATTGCTACTTCTACAATAACTATAATTACTACAACTAATATTGCTACAGCTGCTACTATGGCCAAAACAACTACAACAATAACTACTACTACTACTACAACTCGTACTAATACATCTGTAACATCTGTCACTGTTATTACTGCTGCTACTACTGGTATTGCAACTACTACTGTAACTACGACAGCTCCAACTACTACTACCACTACAACTCATACACCTGATACAACTGCTACTGCTAGTACTAGTCCTACAACTGTTACCCCTACAAATAAAATTTCTGCTATGACTACTACTACTCCTACTACTCCTCCTACAGAAACTACAATTGCTTCTACTACTGCTAATACTCCTACTACTGCAACAGCTCCTACTAATACTGCTACTACTACTACTATGACTACAGCTACCACTACTATGTGTACTACAACTGTTACTACTACTACTATTACTCGCACTGCTACTACAACTACTACTGTAACTGCTACTACTAATACTGCTTCTACTAATGCTACTACTACTCCTCAGTTACAATTGTTACTATTACTACTAGTACTGCTATCACTACTTCTGCTGCTACTACTGCTACTACTACTACTGCTATCACTACTACTGCTACTTCTGCTCCGACTACTACTACCCTACGACTACTACTACTACAACTCCTGCGACAGCTACTAGTATGACTACTACTACGACAATAATTACTACTACTGCCACTATTACTACTTCTACTGCGCCAACTACTGCCACAACTGTTACTTCTACTACTACTACTACTAATATTTCTATGACTACTACAACTATTACTACTATTTCTACTACTACAACATCTACTATAGCGACGGGTACTACTACTATACTACTTCTCCTACTGCTACTGGTACACAACCTACTGCTACTGTTACTAACACTCCTACTACTTCTACAACAACTACTGCTATTACTACTACTACTACTATGATTACTACTACTACTACTACTACTACTACTACTACAACTACTACTACTTCTTCTTCTCCTTCATCTTCTTTCGCTACTACTACAGCCACACTCCCGCTGCTATTACGATGACTACAACAACAACAACAACTACTACTACTCTTGCTCCTGCTTCTACTATAATTACTATTGCTCCAACTACTACTTCTACCACCACCAATACTACTATTCCTGCTACTACTACTACTCCTACTACTACTAGTAGTACTACTACAACTAGTATTACTACTATGACTACTATTACTACCACTACTACTACTGCTACTACTAATACTGCATCTACGACTACTACAACTACTACTACTGCTACTCCTACTCCTACTTCTACAACTACTACTGCTACTACTACTGCAACTACAACTTCTACTGCTACTGTAACTACTATTACTGCTCCTAATACTAGTACTACTAATACCAATACTATTGTTGCGGCCATCACTACTAGTACAACTATTACTACTACTTTTGTTGGTACTATTGCTGCGACTACTACAACTTCTACTCCTGCCACTAGTACTGCTGTAGCAACTACTACTAATACCACTACTACAACCACTACTACTGCTATAGCTGCTATTGTTGTTGTTGCTGCTAATACTACTATTGGTACTACTACTACTACTAATGCTAGTACAACTACTACTGCTAAAACTACTGCTACAACTATTACTCTTGCTTCTACAACTACTACTCAAACTACTATAGCTACCACAACTATAACTGCTACTACTATGGCAACAGCTACTACAACTGCTACTACTGCCACTACTACTATGGCAACCACTACTATTACTATTGCTAATACTACTACTACTGCTACAACAACAACTACTGCTACTAATACTATAGCTATTATTACTACAGCTACTACTACTGCTGCTGCTAATTTTGCTACAACTACTTCTGCTACTACTACCATTCCTACTACTACTACTACTACTATCACTACTACTACTGCTACATCTACTACTACTACTTCTACTGCTACAACTACTACCCCTACTACTACCACAACAACTACTTCTACTACTACTACTACTACTACTAATACTACTATGACTACTACTACTATTACTACTCTTTCTACTACTACAAAAACTACTATAGTGACTGGTACTATTACTATACTACTTCTCCTACTACTACTAGTACACAACCTACCACTACTGTTACTAACACTCTTACTACTTCTACAATGACTACTACTATTACTACTACCACTACTGTTACTACTACTATTACTACTACTACTGTTATTACTACTACTATTACTACTACTACTACTACTTCTTATTCTTCTGCTATTGCTACTGCCACACTCCCACTACTATTACGGCGACTACTACCACAACAACAATAACAACTACAGCTACTGCTGCTTCTGCTACTATTACTATTGCTCCAACTACTACTTCTACTACCACCACTACTACTACTCCCGCTACTACTACTACAAATACTGCTACTACTACTAGTACTACAACAACTAGTATTACTACTATGACTACTATTACTACCATTACTACTACTGCTGCTGCTACCACTATTACTACTACGACTGCTACTACAAGGACTATTACTACTGCTGCTGCTATTAATAATGCATCTACGACTATTACAACAAGTACTACTGCTACTCCTACTCCTACTCCTACCACTCCTACCACTCGTACTACTCCTACTGCTGCAGCTACAACTTCCACTCCTACTGCTACTACTATTACTACTCCTACTCCTAGTACTACTAATACTAATACTATTGCTGCTGCCATTACTACCACTATGACTACTACTACTTCTGTTGGTACTATTGCTGCTACTGCTACAACTTCTACTCTTGCTACAAGTACTGCTATAGCAACTACTACTAATACCGCTACTACTGCTGCTGCTGTTGCTGCTATTGTTGTTGTTGTTGCTAATACCACTATTAGTACTACTACTACTAGTAGTAGTACTACTACTAATGCTAGTACAACTACTACTACTAAAACTATTGCTACAGCTACTACTCCTGCTTCTACAACTACTGCTTATACTACTATGCTACAACAACTATAACTGCTACTACTATGGCAACTGCTACAACAACTGCTACTACTGCGACTACTACTATGGCAACTACTACTATTACTACCGCTAATACTACTACTATTGCTACAACAACAACAACTACTACTAATACTATAGCTATTATTACTACAACAACTACTACTACTGCTAATTTTACTACTACTTCTACTACTATGTCCTCTCCTACAACAGCCGCTTCTACTACTATTATTGCTACGAAAATTACTCCTAATTCTTCTAATATCTCTGCAAGTACTATTGCTTCTACTACTACTACTACTACTAATACTACTACTATGATGACAACTACTACAACTACACTTACTAATACTACTACTACTGTAGCTACCAGTACTACTACTAATACTACTATTACTATTACTACTACTACTCCTCCTACTACTACTCCTACTACTACTATCTTGCTACTACTAGAACTGCTATTGCTACTATAACTCTTACTATAGCCAGTATTACTACTGATGCTGCTACTACTACTGCGACTACCACTACTACTATTGTCGCAACTACTGCAACTTCTACTACAGCTACAACTACTACTACTATAACTACTACTACTACTACTACTGCTACTACTGCTCCTATGACTATGGCTTCTGCTACCACTACTACTACATCCCTTGCTACTACTTCTACCATTACTATGGTTACTACTACTTCTACCACTGCCACTACGGCTACTTCTACTACTACTAGTAGTACAATAACTACTACTACTACTGCCACAATTCATACTACTAGTTTTATGACAACTACTACTCCTATAGTCGCTGCTGCTACTACTACTACCAATGCCATTGCCGCTGCTACTGCTGCAACTACTACTGTTACAACTACAGCTCCTACTATTGCTGCTACTACTAATAGTACTAATACTAATACTATTGTTGTCGCTATTACTACTACTATTCATAGTACGGCTACTGCGACTACTGCTACGGGTACTACTACTGCTACTTCTACTACTACCACTGCTACTGTTGCTGTTATTACAACTACCACCACTACTACTGCTGCTACTACCACTACCACTACTACTACTGCTAATACTACTACTACTACTACTACACTACTAGAACTACTACCACTCCTAGTACTAGTACAACTGCAACTATTGCTACTACTGCTATTGCTTCCTCTACTGCTGCTACTACTATATCTACTACTACTTCCACTCCTGCTATAACTACTGCTACTACTACTACTTCACCTACTACTACTAATAATACTGCTACTTCTACTACAATAACTACTACTATAGCAACTACTACAACTACTACTGTTGCTTCTACTACTACTACTTTTGGTACTACTACTACTAACACTACTATTACCACTACTACAATAACAACAACAACTACAACTACTACTACTGATACTACTACTACTACTAAGCGCAACTAGTACTAGAACTACTGCAACTACAACTGCTACTTCTACTAACGCTACTGCTACTACCACTACTACTGTTGTTCCTACTGCTACAGCAACAGCTACTACTACTGCTTCTTCTTCTACTACTACAACTACTACTACCTACACTATTACCACTACTACTACAACAACTACTACTGCTGGTGTTGCTGCTACACCTAATACGATTGCTACTATAGCTACTACTCCTACTACAGCCACTAATACTTCACAATACTTCCACTATTACTCCTACTACAGCTACTAATACTTCACAATACTTCTACTACTACTCCTACTACTACTTCTACTTCTATTAATACATGTGCTACTATGAGTACCACTACTACAACTTACTACTACAATTACGGTTACTCCTACTATTATTCCCCCTAATACTACTGCTATTACTACTTCTGCTACTGCTAATAATACTGCTACTATTGCTACAACAACAACAACTACTATTGCTACTACTACTACTACTCCTGCTACTACAACTATTGCTACTACTACTATTACTATTACTACTACTACTACAACTACAAGTACTACTACTATCACTACTACCACTACTACTTGCCACTACTACAACTACTATTGCCACGATAATTACTATCACTACTAGTACTACTCCTACTACTACTACAGCTACTATCACAACTATTGCTGTAACTACTGCTACTCAAGTTGACACTACTGCTACTACTACTACTCCTCCTCCTCCTACTACTACTACTTCTCTCGCTCTTGCTACTACTACTACTACTATTACTACTCCTTTCACTACCACTTCTCCTCATACTACTACAACTACAACGGCTATTACTACTACTATAGCTACTACTACCATTACTACCACTACCACTACAACTACTCCGCCTCCTCCTACTGCTACTACTACTGCAACTGCTGCTATAACTGCTACTACTACAACTACTACTGCTATTATTGCTGCTACAAATGCTACTATCACTATTGCTACTCCTACTACTACGACTACTGCTAGTACTACTACTGTAAATACTAATGCTCCTACTACTACTACTACTACTCTACCTACAACTACTACTGTTACTCCTAGTCCTACTACTACTACTACTACTACTACTACTACTACTCCTACTCCTCCTACTACAACTGCTGCTATGACTACTACTACTACTACTACGACTACTACTCCAATTGCTACTACAATTGCTTCTGCCACTTCTAATACAACTAGTACTGCAACAGCTACTGCTAATACTACTACTACTACTACTACTATGACTACCGCAACTGCTACCTCTCTACTACTACACATATTACTACTACTACAACTCTTACTGCTACTCATACTGCTACTACAACTGCTACTGCTCCTTCTACTACTAATACTCTTACTGCTACTGTTGCTACTTCTGTTTTACTACTACTATCACTGTCACTACTAGTATTGGTACCACAACTATGCTGCTACTACTGCTACAACAACTACTGCTACTATGACTACTGCGACTGCTACTGCTGCGACTTCTACTCCTCCTACTACTACTATATGACTACTACTCCTACAACTCATGCTACTACTACCACAATGACTCCGACTACCGCCACTATTACTACAAATACTACTACTATGACTACTACTACTACTACTACAACTACTTTAACTACTGCTGCTACTAATACCACTACTACTACCTCTGCTACACTACTACTACTTGTACTATTACTACTATTTCTACTACAAAAACTACTAGTAGTACAACTAGCAATATTACTATACTACTAGTCCTACTACTACTACTACACCAACTACTGCTACTATTGCTAACACACTTACTACGCCAACTACTTCTACTACTACTATTACTCCAACTACAACTTCTACAATCACAACAACAACAACTACTACTACTATTGCTACTACTAATACTACTACTAAAACTAGTACTTCTACTACGACAACTATTATTAATACTATTACCACTACGACTGCTACTACTAGCACTATTACTACTGCTGCTACTACAAATACTGCTTCCACTACTACTACAACTACTAATATTGCTACTGCTACTACTGCTACCACTTCTGATACTATGACTACTACTACTACCACCACTAATGCGGCTATTGCTACTGTTGTTGCAGCTACTACTTCTACTACTACAGCTGCTACTATTACTGCTGCTACTGCTACTACTACTAATACTAACACTATTCTTGCTGCTATTGCTACTGTGACTACTAGTACTACTACTTCTGTTAGTACTACTGCTGCTGCCACTACAACCGCTACTCCTACTACTAGTTCTATTTTAACAATTACTACTAATACCAACCACCACCACTACTACTACTGCTATTGCGGCCACTATAGCTACTGTTGCAAACACTACTGCTCATATTACTACTATTATAACTGCTACTACTAGTACTACTGCTACTACAACAACTGCTACAACAATAACTACTACTATAGCTACTACTGTTACGACTACTACTAATACTAATACAACTACTACTACTAGTACTGCTCTTATAGCAAATACTATTGGTCCTACTATTACTGCTACTACTACTACTACTATACTACTACTCCTACTACTACTACTACTACTTTTACTGCTTCTACTACTACTACCACTACTACTATAGGTACTACTACTGCAATAACTACTATAGCTCCTACTACAACTATGACTTCAATTATTCCTGCTCAAACCACTACTACTACTACAACTGCTACAACTACAACCATTGATGCTAATACAACTATTACTACTACTACTACTGCAGCTGGAACTACTCTTGGTTCTACAACTGCTACTCATATTATTATAGCTACTATAGCTATAACTGCTGCTACTATGACAACTGCTACTACTACTAATTACTACAGCTAATACTACTACAGCTGCTACAAATCCTACTACAACTACTACTACTACAGCAATTATTATTGCTGCTACTGCTACTACTGCTACTAATTTTATGACAACAACTTCTGCTATTATGTCCGCTCTAAGTACTACCACTTCTGCTACTATTAATGCTAATTCTTCTACTACTTCTACTTCTGCTACTACTACTACTACTAATACTACTATTACAATGACTACTACTACTATAATTACTAACACTATTGCCACTAATACTACTACAACAACAACAACTACTACTACTACTGCTGTTGCTGTTGCTGCTATTACTACTACTTCTACTACTAGTTTTACTACTGCTACTACAACAACAACAATAACTAATGCTGCTTCTTCTGCAACTACCGCTATTGCTACCATTACTGTAACTATAACTAGTACTTTATTATTGCTGCAACTACTACTACTACTACCACTACTACTACTACTACCACCGCAACTACTATTGCAGCTACGACTACTACGTCTACTACCGCATTGCTACTACTACTACTGCTATTACAACTACTACACCTACTACAACTATTCTTACGACTACTATTGTTACTGCTACTACAAATACTACTACAACAACTACCGCTATTGCTACAACTGTTAATGCTAGTACTATTGCTACTACTACTGCTAATAGTACTGCGACTGCAACTACTCCTATTGGTAGTACTACTAATACTACTACTACTACAACAACTACTACTGCTACCATTACCACTGCTACTACTACAACTATGGCTACTAATACTACTACTACTATGGCTAATACTTCTACTACTACTACTACTACACTACTACTACTAATACTACTCCTAGTACTACTACTACTGCTACCATTGCTACAATTGCTACTACTACTTCGGCTGCTACTTCTACTACTACTACTACTACAACAACAACTACTTCTACTCCTACTACTACTACAGGTACTACTACTGCTGCTACAACGACTAGTACTACTGCTGCCACTACTGCTTCTATTACTACTACTTTTCCTACTACAACTACTATGATTACTACCATTACTACTACTATTACTACCGTTACTGCTACCACAACAACAACAACAACAACAACTACCACTACTACTAATACTACAACTCCAGCTAACTACAACAACAACTACTACCATTACTGCCACAACAACTACTACTATTGCTGCTACTGTTACTACTACTATTGCTACTACTACTACAACTACTACTACCATTGCTACTACACCAACTATGACTGCAACTGCTACTACTCCTCTTGCTGCTACTGCTACTACTCCTACTTTTACTACGGCTACTACTCCTCTTGCTGCTACTGCTACTACTCCTACTTTTACTACGGCTACTACTCCTACCACAACAACCACTAATACAACAACTGCTGCAATCGCTAGCACTACTCCTACAACTGCTAATACTACTTCACAATACTACTACTACTGCAAATCCTACTACTACTAACTTATACTTCTACTAATGCTATTACTACTACGACTACCACTACAACAACTTACTACTACAACTACAATTACTATTGCTACTACTCACCCTACTACTATGACAATTACTACTTTTGCTACTTCTAATACTACTGCTACTACCACTACTACTAATGTTGCTACTACTACTACTATTCCTACTACTACAACTATTACTACTACTATTATTACTATTACTACTACCACTACTACTACTACAACAATGACTACTACTACTATGACTACTACCACAACTACTTGCTACTACTACTACCACTACCATTACTATCACTGCTACTACTACACTTACTACTACTACAACTACTATCATCGCTATTGTTGTCACTACTGCTACTCCAATTGCAACTATTGCTACTACAACTATGATTACTAAACTCACTCCTGCTACTACTACTTCTATAACTTCTCCTTCTACTACCACTTCACCTAATACTACTACTATTACAACTGCTATTACTTCTGTTACTACCACTACCACTACTACTCCTCCTCCTACTGCTACAACTATTGCTACTGCTGCTACAACTACTACTGCTGCTACTACTACTACTATTGCTACTGCTACTCCTACTACTGCTACTGCTACTACTATTACTCCTTCTGCTACTACAACTACTACAACAACTACTGCTGCTACTACTATTACAACTACTAATACTACTACTACTACTACCTTTACTACAACCACTACAACTCTTATTGCTACTACTACACATAATACTACTACTACTACTACTACTATTACTACGACTATTGCTAATGCTGCTACTGCTACTGCTATTGCTACTACAGCTAATAATACTTCTACTATTACTACTACATTACTATTTCTATTACTACTACTACTACTACTCTCACTCCTACCACTACTACTGCTACTACAACTCCTACTGCCACTACTACTCGTAATACTACTACTGCTGTAATTACTTTTACTACTACTACTACAACAACTTCTACAACTATAATTACCACTACTACTGCTATAGCTACTACTATGACTAAAACTACTACTGTTGCTACTACTTCTACACCTAGTACTATTGCTGCTGCAACTGCTGCTAATATTATTGCAATTGCACCTATTGCTCCTATTGCTGCTACAAAAATAACTACCATAACTACTGCTACTACAACTTCTATTGCGACTACAACTACTGCTTCTAGTGCTGCTACCACTTTTGCTACTATAACTACAACTACTACTACTCCTACTACTACTACAATAATAACAACAATAATAATAATAACAACTACTACTACAACTACTACGATGACTATTGTTAATGCTGCTACTGCTGCTAATAATACTAGTAGCAGTAGCAAGAGTAGAAATAGTAGTAGTAACAGCAACTATAGTAGTAGTTGTAGCAATAGTAGCAGAAGAGTAGTAGTAATAGTTATAGTAGTAGCAGTAACAATGGTAATTATAGTGGTAGTAGTAGTTGTAGTTGTTGTAGTAGTTGTAGTAGCAGTATAGCTATGGTAGTAGTAGTTGTAATAGTAGTAGGGGTACAAGTAGATGTAGTAGTAGTAGTAGCAGTAGTGGTAGTAGTTGTAGTAGTGGTAATAGAAGTATTAGGAGTAGTAGCGCTAGGACTAGTAGCAGTGGTGGCTACAATTTTAGTTGTTGTAGTAGTAGTAGTAGCAGAATTAGTAGTCATGGTAGTTGCAGTAGTTGCCATTGAATTAGCATTAGTAGTACTAGTGGCAGTAATTGCAATATTAGCATTGCAGTAGTAGTAGAAGTAGTAGCAGTGAAATTAGTAGAAGTAGTAATCATGGGACTAGTAGTAGTAGCAGTTGTAGTTGTTATAATAGTAGTAGGAGTAGAAGCAGTAGCAATATGGTAGCTATAGTCATAGTAGCAATTACAGTAGTTGTAGGTGATGTAGAGGAATAGTAGTACTAGTAGCAATAGTAGTAGAAGTAGTAGTAGAAGTTGTAGTAGTTGTTACAATAGAAATAGTATTAGTTATTGTTATTGTAGGAGAAGTAGAAATAGCAGCAGCAGTAGTTGTTGTAGTAGTAGCACTAGTAGTATCAATAGTAGCAAAAGTAGCAGTAGTAGTAGCAGTAGTAGTACTATCAGTAGCAGTAGTAGTAGTAGTAATAGTAGCAGTAAGATTATTAGTAGTAGTAGCAATACTAGCAATAGTCCTTGCAGTAAAAGTAGCAGTAGCTGTGGTAATTGTAGCAGCAATAGTAGTAGTATTAGTAGTAGTGTCATGGCAGTAGTAGTACTAGTTGTAGTAGCGACAGCAGTAGCGGTAGCATTAGTCAT
>RXID01016838.1:0-22310 GCA_005019695.1 Trichopus zeylanicus subsp. travancoricus
CTTCTTCTTCTTCTTCTTCTGCTTGGTTGTGGCAATGTTTGTGAAGGCTGTCAATATGGAAAGGCACATCACCTTCCATTTGACAAATCACTCACATCAAGAAGCAAAGCACCTTTGGAGTGGGCCCATAGTGACTTGATCGGACCATGTACCACACCTTCATATTCCGGATCTCTTTATGTGTTGTTTTCTGTTGTTGATTTTACCAGGTTTTTACTTTAGCATATTTTGTGAAAGAGAAGTCTGAGGTCTTCTCCAAATTCAAAGAGTTTAAGATGACTGTTGGTAGGTGTTCATCGGAAGATATGAAGGTTTAGAACTGACAATGGGGGAGAATGCACATCAAATAAATTCTACTCTTTCTGTCAAGAGCATGGCATCAAGAGTGAATTATCTTGTGCATACACTCTAGAACAAAATGAGGTGGCAAAGAGAAAGATTCATCATCTTATGGGGACTTCCAAATGTTGGTTGCATGCAAAAAACTTACCTAAAACCTTGTGGGCAGAGAGTATGGCTTGTGCAGCTTTTGTTATCAATGGACTTCCTCTTAATCCAGCCAATATGAAGTCCCTATATGAGTAGATGTGGGGAGAGAAGCCTAATGTGAAGAACTTCAAAGTTTCGCACTCTTCCAAGAGAAGCAAGTTGGATGCCAAAGCCAATAAATGCATATTTGTTGGATATGATGAAAGAAAAAATGATGGAAGTGCATGGATCCCAAAACTCATAAATATGTGGTTTCAAGGGATGTGGTGTTTGATGAAATGTCTTCCTCCTATTTTTCTCAAAACATCTCTTGGTGTACGTGGAAACACTAATGTTGATGTACCAATGATGGAGACAACTCTTCCAATATCTTCAAATGCTCCTAGTTCTTCAATAATTTCATCTATTTCACCAATTGCAGAGAATGGTGAAAGGGGGAGCAGAAATACTCATGAAGTTCATGAGCACCAAAAGAGGGCGAATATGCAACCATTACGAAGATCCACAAGGAAGATTGTCAAACCAGTTCACTATGGTTTTGGGAACTGGTCACTCCAGGTTCATGTTTCTTTGTAGGACCTCTTGATGAGAATGAACCATCATTTTATGATGAAGCTAAAGGCATCAAAGAATGGGAGGACGCCATGAATGAAGAAATGAAAACACTGATCAAGAATGAGACTTGGGTTCTTGTTCCAAAACCCAAAGGATATGCAGCCCATTTATTACAAATGGGGGTATACAAGTTGAAGTGAAAGGCAGATGGGAGTATTGAAAGACTTGTTGCTTGAGGGTTCTCTAAAAAATAAGGAGAGGAGTCTGAAGAAACATTCAGTTCTGTGGTGATAATGACTTTTGGCAGCTAGTGGTGATCACTTTGGCAGCTAGTGGAGGATGAAAGTTATGGTAACTTGATGTCAAAAATGCCTTCCTTCATGTAGAGATTGATAAAGATAATTCATGGAGCAACCAGCAGGGGGGTATATTTCAAGTTCCCATCCTGAACATGTTGGCAAGCTTAATGATGCAGTGGGGGGAGGCATGAGGGGTAGGAAGAAGATCACCGTCTTCTCACCATGATAGATCCTTGAATCTAAAAGGAAGATGGAAGGGAACAAACTCAAAATAAGAAAATATTATTGATAGAAAAGCTTTTTTTCTGTTACAACCTTGGGCTGTATATATAGTCCTCTAATAAACTTAGAGTCTTACTTGATGCAGACTAAAAATAGGACTTAGACTCAATTAAGAGTTCTATTTAGCATATCTTAAATAAAAAGATCTAGATTTGAATCTATAACGGCTGAAGCAATATAATCTAAGTGTGGAAGATTATAACGAGATGTTGAGACTGTTGTAATTTGAATGAACCACAAGAGCAGACTGTTGAACAGTTTCTTGGGAGACTGAACAAAAAAATTGCCAAGGTCGTGGAGTTATAGCACTTCTATTCCCTTGAAGATGTTATTAAGTTTGTCTATTGAGGTGGAGAAACAACTCAAGGTGTCTAAAAGATCCTCTTTTAGAATTGGTGACAAAGGCTCTATTCCTAACAAGGGAAGTTCTTCAAAGGGTGAGACCTCTAAAAAGCTGAAGTTAACTCTAAGTCAAAGAAAGAAAAGGAGCAGGAGGGTGCCTCTCAACTTCAAAAGAAGAACAACCAGATCAAGCACTTATGATGTCTCGACCATGGCCACATTGCTTCAGAATGCCCCAAGTGAAACTTGATGGCTATACAAGAATTTGTTAATGAAAATTCTGACCATGAAGAAATTCTTGAAGAATGAGAGAATGAACCAAACATTTGACTGATGAAAGCAAAATGCTTGTGATTCAGAGCCTTTCAAATATGCAGGTTAATTGTGATGAAGAGCAAAGACAAAATATTTTTCAAACCAGAAAACCTTATTCAAGTTGTTCTTTTTACCAAAGAATATCCATGCTGATGGCCTGACAAGTCATCGCACAACTAAATGCACCTCAAGGACCAGCTAAGGAGATAGGCAATTGAGAGATAGAGAGGTGTGACGTAGGCATCATGTTCCGTTGTTGGAGTGTGAGATTGTGTCATGTCTTCTGCTCCGAGTGAAAGAGGGGAGGTTGGTCAGCTGGATTCTTCCTCACTGTCAGACTACTTATAGCTAGACAATGAATCGCTCGCTTTCCCTCCTCTCCATCCCGTCTCTGAACTCAAGCCTCACCTTCGAAAATCAAGAATAGATTCAAGAATTGCATAGATAGAAGGTGGAAATGAACCAACCCGCGGATCAAAAAAGAGAAATGATCAGAATGATTGAGGAAAGAAAGAAAATGGTGGCCCCTTTCACCAAGGGGACATCGTTTAGTCTTACAAATGATGAGGGTTAGGGCTTAAGCAGCCAGATGAGAAATGGCAGTCAAAAGTGGAGTATACCCTGAGAGTGTGTGCCTGCAGTGCAATAAGGCACCACCCTGTTGTGCCCGCAGCCAACTCCAGCATGCAAAGGGTCCATAATCTATACCGAGTATGAGCCGTGACTTCCTATAGGGGAGAAGAATACAAGAATAAGGACATCATAAATAAAGAACTTTGGCTGGTATATGAGTGGGAATAGTCTTAGCAGTTGCATTCTCAAATTCTCTGGAATCTCAACAGGTAACACCAGCTCTCTCCTCAAATCAACACAACTCCCTCTCACAGCTAAACTTCTGCAGACATCCATGCTGTCACCTACCATGATTCCTTCCAAGTGCCTAGCATTGGCTAATAATCTCAATGCCAAAAGCAGTGGCTAGTCTCTGTCCCTGGATTCACTAATTTATGGATTAGCATCTCAAAGTCCTTTGATAGGCATAAATAAATCGTCTTCGTAGCAATCATCAAACCAAATCAGAACAAAGGTTAGTTAGCCCTGCAGCTGGTCCACAAGCAAGGGTTTGGGGTCCATTACTATCTAGCTTCTGAGAGCCAGTAGATCATCTTTAGGACTGATATAGAAACAAAAATTACCAGGAATTCCAGCATTGAGATCCTTAGATAAGAAGGAAGAAGAAGAGATAAAGCACCTATGTAATTTATCAAAATCATCTTTTGAAGAATAAGAAATTAGCTGATGGGGGTCACACCTTCCTTGGGGCTGAGGATTATGTTAACATCATTCCCTAAAATGAGGATGGAGACCCGGACCTTCACGATCGAGCTTATTATTGTAAAGAGTGTGAAGCCATAGTCAAATGATCCAAACAAGGTTGAGAGCATCCAAGCTTATCAGACAATTGCTTTAGTACCCAGGTAGATGAAAAACAACAATGCAATAGTTTTTGATCCATAAACTCAAAGAGGAGAGACTGTTGTTGCTTCAACACCAATCAGTAGGGGTGGGTGGGGCACGCTAGCTAGATAGCATAGAAAGTTAAAGAAAAGAGAAACCAGTGGGTCTGGAAAAAAGGAAATCGAATAGAGATAGAGTCTGATGATAGATAGTGGAAAAAGATAGAACGGGCAAAGTCCTGGAGAACTCGAAAAACAGCAATCATGGGGAAAGGGAAAGAAAGGATAAGTGAATAGAGCTTTTTCCACTTTAAGAAAGCTCAGTCTTATTGGATTGGCTTCCTCCTGAGTCCAAGTGTCAGGTAAACAACTGTCAGCAAGACTGGCATTCAAGCAGTTAGAGAGGAGACCAGTTGCAAAGGGACAAAAGCACAGTACAAAGAGATTGGACTACCATTTTGATGCACCTCTGAGTGTAGTCCCCGAAGCCTGCTCCCAATCCTGAATAATTTATGTACTAGCATCAGCTCTTTTTGCAGTTTGTTGTCATACTTAACCTTAAAAAATGGCTTAACAAAGATAGTGAGGTAAAAGTCTCTAAACAAGCTCTGATTTCATTCTCTATTGTCAAGACTTGCCAAGATAATGTGCTTTGAGATATTGTTCCTATGAGTGCTAGAGCCACATCATTCTCTGAAGACCATGGCAGTTTGATAGAAATCAGTGCATGATGGTTTTAAGAACAATTACTCTTTCTCAAAGTATGGTAAGAGCATTATTTTGGCTCCTCTTAGCATACATCAAATCCCTAGAGGTGAGTTTGAAGGAGAAAATCACTGATTGAGGAAGCTATTTCCAACCATGGATCAGTGCTTATTTTGTTGATAGTTGAAGATGGCGAGAATGTGGACTGTTCCATTCCTCTACCAGCAAAATCTGTTCTTAATGCATTCGAGGACATCTTTCCTGTTGAATGCCACCTAGACTCCCTCCTCTAACAGAAATTGAGCACTAGATTGATCTTAGTCCAGGCACTGCCCTTCCAAATAAGCCAGCTTACAGAATCAATTAGGAGCAGAAAAGGCAAGTGGAAGAGCTTATTGCAAAGGGGTATGTTCGAGGGTCCATAAGCCCATGTTCTGTACCAGCATTTCTTGTTGCCAAAAAGGATGGAACTATGCACATGTGTATTGACAGCCGTGCAATCAACAAAATTATGGTGAAGCACCGCTATCCTATTCCAAGACCTGATGATTTTCTTGATGAGCTACATGGTGCCAAAATCTTTTCCAAGATAGATTTGAAGAGTAGTTAACATCAGATTTGCATGAAGGAAGGTGATGAATGGAAGACAGCCTTCAAAAGCAAAGCATGGCATGTATGAATGGATGGTAATGCCTTTTGGACTTTCTAATGCACCTACTATTATGAGACTAATGAATCATGTGTTAAGAAAGTTCTTTGACAGATTTTTCATTGTGTACTTCAATGATATTATGATCTATAGCTAGAATGAAGTTGAGCACCTAGATCATCTTCAACAAGGGTTCAGAATGCTGAGAGGAGAAAGGCTTTATGGTAACATTAAAAAGTGCCACTTCTTTCAAAATCAAGTTAATTTTCTTGGCTATGTCATCTCCCATGAAGGAATCAAAGTAGATGAAGAGGAGAGTTCAGTAGTCTTATTATGGCTTCAAAGATTTGTACAGGGGTTCAGTAGTCTTATGGCTTCATTGAGTGAATGTTTGAGGAGAGGAGAGTTCAAATGGACCGAAGCTGCTCAATGGAGTTCTGATGCTATAAAAAAGAAGCTTTGTTCAGCTTCTATTTTTGGCACTACCAGACTTCTCCAAAACTTTTTGAAATTGTGTGATGCTTCTGGAGTTGGAATTGGAGCCGTGCTATAGCAAGAGGGTTGCCCTATTGCCTATTTCAGCGAGAGAAGTATCTGGTTCCTTTTATTAAACTATTCTACTTATGATAAAGAGTTTTACTATTATTCATGCATTTGAGACATGGAAGCATTATCTTCTTCCAAAGGAGTTTGTCATCCACACTGATCATGAGTCGTTAAGCATTTAAAGAACGATGTAAACTCAGCAGGAGGCATGCTCGGTAGTTAGAGTTCTTACGATCATTTTCCATCTGTTATCAAGTACAAATCTGGTAGTTCAAATGTAGTGGCAGATGCACTACCCAGGAGACATGCATTGCTCTTATGCTCAATGTGAAATTGCTTGCATTTGAAATGATATAGGAAGGTTGTGGACCAATATGTAAAACATGATGGCTTTCTTTTCAAGGCTGAGAAATTATGCATTCCTCAGAGTTTTTGTTAAGAGAGCTTTTAATTCGAGAAGCTCATAGTGGTTGTCTTGCTGGTCACTTTGGGATTAACAAGAACTATGGCAATGCTACAAGAACATTTCTATTGGCCAGGAATTAAATTATAAAGAATGGGCAAGCTATTGTCAACAGATGTATTGCTTGTCATAAGGATAAGTCATAGAATAATTCTCCAGGATGTGAGCATGTACACCCCTCTCCTAATTTCAGAAATCCCATGGACTGATGTGAGCATGTAATTTGTATTTGGGCAGCCAAGAACACTAAGGGTAAAGGATTCTATTATGGTGGCAGGAGACTGATTTTCGAAAATGGCTCATTTTATTTCCTGTCACAAGGCAGATGATGCCTCTCACATTGCAGATTATTCTTCAAAGAGATTATTAAGCTTTATGGAGTTCCTAAAAGTATTGTTTCAGATCATGATGTGAAGTTCCTTAGTTATTTCTGGGAGACATTGTGGAGAAAGTTAGGAAACAAGCTGTTGTTTAGCACCACATGTCATCCACAAACTGATGGGTAAACTGAGGTGGTAAATCGAACTCTATCAACCTTGTTGAGAACTTTGATAATCAAGAACTTGAAGAGTTGGGATGAACACCTAGCACATGCAGAGTTTGCCTACAACAACAGTAGCACTCATAGCACTACAGGGAGTACTCCATTTGAGATTATTTATGGCCTCAATCCTATCACCCCAATTGATCTCACTCCACTTCCTGAGCAGGAAAGAGTTAATAAAAGAGCAAAAACAATGAAGATGCTACATGAGCGGATCCAGAGACAAATTGGGAAGAAGAATGAAGCCTACAAACAAGCAGCTGATAAGCATAAGAAAAAAGTTCAGTTTGCTCCAGGAAACTTGGTGGAGATTCACTTGAGAAAAGAAAGGTTTCCAAGCAAGAGGAAGTCAAAGTTGATGCCACGATCTGAAGGTCCATTCAAGGTATTGCAAAAAGTTGGAGAATATATTTTATAAGATAGACCTACTCAGAGACTACAATGTTTCAGCTACTTCCAATATTCGTGATCTTTCTCCCTATCTCAAAAATGTAGACCTGCTGGATTTGAGGACAAATCCTCCGCAAACAGCAGAGATTGATGCATCAGCTTTGTTCAGCTCCTATTTTAGCACTACCAGACCTCCAAAACTTTTTGAAATTGAGTGTGATGCTTCTGGAGTTGGAATTGGAGCTGTGCTATATCAAGAGGTTTGCCCTATTGCCTATTTCAGCGAGAGAAGTATCAGGTTCTTTATTAAACATTCTACTTATGATAAAGAGTTTTACACTATTATTCGTGCACTTGAGACAAGACAGAATTATCTTCTTCCAAAGGAGTTTGTCATCCACACTGATCATGAGTGGCTAAAGCATTTAAAAGAGAAATGTAAACTCAGAAGGACGCATGCTCAGTAGGTTGAGATCTTAGAATCATTTTCATCTATTATCAAGCACAAATCTGGCAGTTCAAATGTAGTGGCGGATGCACTATCCAGAAGACATGCATCACTCTCTATGCTCCATGTGAAATTGCTTGCATTTGAAATGGTAAAGGAGTTGTACCAAACAGACCCAAATTTCTCTTCCATATATTCTTCCTGTGATAAGAATGTTGTGGACAAATATTTCAAACATGTTGGCTTTCTGTTCAAGTCTGAGAAATTATGCATTCCTCAAACTTCATTAAGAGAGCTTTTAATTTGAGAAGCTCATAGTGGTTGTCTTGCTGGTCACTTTGGGATTAACAAAATCTATGGCAATGCTTCAGGAACATTTTTTAATAAAGAATGTGAAAGCAATTGTCGACAGATGTATTGCTTAAGGCCTTAGCATGCACACCCCTCTCCCAGTTTCAGAAATCCCATGAACTGATGTGAGCATGGACTTTGTACTTGGGCTGCCAGGAACACAAAGGGGAAAGGATTCTATTATGGTGGTAGCAGACCGATTTTTGAAAATGGCTCATTTTATTCATTGTCAAAGTTGATGCCATGAGCTGAAGGCCTATTCAAGGTATTGCAAAAATTTGGGAAAAATACTCATAACATAGACTTACCTGGAGACTACACTGTTCCAGCTACTTTTAATGTTCCTGATCTTTTGCCCTATCCCAAAAATGTAGACCTGCTGGATTTGAGGACAAATCCTTCCCGACAAGTAGATATTGATGCATCAGCTAGTGACAACCAAATTCAAAAGAACATTGGGCCAGTTACCAGGTAAAAGTTCAAGCTGAGTCAAGTCATTTTCCTTCAAGAACAAGTGGGCTGACCCATGTGGAATTCTAGTTCAGCCTACTAGAATCATCTCAAGTGGAGTATTGCCCAATTTGACTAAATTTAATATTACTTGAAATTCTAGGAGCCTTTTGAAATTCTAAGTATCTTTTAACTAGTTTCCAATGTAAACCTTTAGAATTTCAAGTGTTATATTTAAGGAAAATAAGGAAAAGAAGAAGAAGAAGAAGAAGGATATGGAGATGGATAAGAAGAAAAAGGAGAAGAAGAAGAAGAAGAAGAAGGATATGGAGATGGATAAGAAGAAGAAGGAGGAGAAGAAGAAGAAGAAGAAGAAGTAGAAGGAAAAGAAGAAGAAGAAGAAGGATATGGAGATGGATAAGAAGAAAAAGGAGAAGAAGAAGAAGAAGAAGAATAATAATAAGAAGAAGAAGAAGAAGCAAAAGTGAAAGATGAAGCAGGAGAAGGAGAAGGAGAACAATATGAATAAAAGAAGAAGTAGAAGAATAAGAAGAAGAAGAAGAAATAGAAAAAGACAAGGAAGAAGAAGGAGAAGGAGGAGTTGAAGAAGGAAGGAGAAGAAGGAGAAGGAGAAGAAGAAGAAGAAGAGGAAGGAAGGAAGGAAGTAAAAAGATGAGAAGTAGAATGTGAAGAAAAATAAGATGGAGAAGCAGAAGGAGGAGGAAGTCAAAGGAGAAGGAGGAGTAGGAGAAGGTGAAGAACAAGAAAGTAGGAGAAGGAGAAGGAGAAGAAGAAGAAGAAGTGGAAGGAGAAGGATAAGGAGAATTTGAAGGAGAAAAAGAGGGAAAGGGTGAAGATGGGGAAGATGAGAAGAAGTAGAATGAGAAGGAGAAGGAGAAGAGATAAGCTATATGATAAATATAGTACTTAGGAATACAAATGGTTTACTGTGAAACCTTGTTAAAAGAACCCTTAGAAATTCCAAAAGGCTCCCAGAATTCAAAGAAACATTAAATTTAGTCAAATGGGGTAATGCTCCAGTTAAGACAACTTTGGTAGGCTGAATTAAGACTCCACATGGGCTAGCCCACTTGTTTTTGAAAGAAAAGGGTTTCACCCAATTTGGCCTTTGATCTGGTAATTGGCCCAATGTTCTCTTGAATCTGGTTGTAGCGGATGCATCAAGAAGAAGAAGAAGAAGAAGAAGAAGAAGAAGTGATGTATCTGTGGTGACAAACCAAATTCATGAGAACATTGGGCCAATTATCAGGTCAAAGGCCAATCTGGGTCAAATTGTTTTTCCTTCATGAACATGTGGGCCGGACCTTGTGAAGTCCTAATTCAACCTACTAGAATTTAATGTTACTTTCTAGGAGCCTTTTGGAATTCCAAGGGTCTTGTAACATTTTTTGAATGTAAACCTTTAGTATTCCCAAGTACTATATTCCTTCACTTATCAATTCTTATCACTTGAATTCCTTCAAGTGTGGTGAGTTATTCCTAGTTCTTTATCTGAGGTCTGGTTGCTTGCATTCTCACCTTGGTGGGGAGTTTGCTTATTATTTGTCTCTTATCCAAGGTGTGGTTGTTTTACATTATCACCTTGGTGGCAAGATAGTCTCCATTTGCTGTTTTTTTCTTTGAGTTTTCTTGTCGTCTTATCTGAGCATACCCATCAGATCGGTATCAAAGTTTGGGTTGTCTTGAGTGGAGAGGAAACTATGAAATCCTTATTTGTTTCAATGGAGGACAGACAAGTACCACAAGGCTTGAGTTTGGAGCATGCTCGGATTCTAGGTCTTCAATGTGGGTTTGAGGAATTGAAGGAAGAACTTCCTCAATTGATGACAAAAATGCAGCAACCACATGGGACAAGGAGAAGAACACTGCCACTTCTACAACAACTGAATCTTTCTTCTAGTGGTGAATCATCAAGTGATTATGAACCTGAGGAAAAACAAAATCCTATGTTGTGAAGATAGCAAAGGCAACAAAAAGATGATTTGAAGGTGGAAATTCCCACATTTAAAGGTAGATCACCTCCAAAAGAATTCATTGATTAGGTGCAATGTGTAGACAGATTTTTTTATTACAAAGGCTACTCAGATAAAAAAAGATACAAGATGGCTGCATTATGAACCGAGAGAGTATGCTAGTCTATGGTGGAAAAACTTGCAAGCTCAAAGAAATGTGATGGCAAGCATGGCATAAAGAGCTGGGTCAAAATGAAGCATTGATGTAAAAATGTTTCATTCCAGAAAGCTACAAGCAAGATCTATATTTCAAGCTATAAGGGATGAAGCAATATACTAAGTGCGGAAGATTATATTCAAGAAATTGAGACTCTAATGCTGAGGTGCAATTTGAATGAACCACAAGAGTAGATTGTTGCACAGTTTCTTGGGAGATTGAACAAAGAAATTGCCAATGTGGTGGAGTTGTAGCACTTCTCTTCCCTTGAAGATGTCATTAAACTGGATACCAAGGTGGAGAAACAAATCAAAGGTGTCTAAAAGATCATCTTTTAGAATTCGTGACAAAGGCTCCATTCCTAACAAGGGAAGTTCTTCAAAGGGTGAGTCCTCTAAAGCTGAAGCTAACTCTAAGTCAAAGAAAGAAAAGGAGCAGGAGGGTGCCTCTCAACTTCAAAAGAAGAACAACCAGATCAAGCACTTCAAATGTCTCGATCATGGCCTCATTTCTTCATAATGCTCCAACTGAAAGGTGATTACTATACAAGAATTTGTTAATGGAAATTCTGACCACAAAGAAGAAATTCTTGACAAATGAGAGAATGAACCAAACATTGACTGATGAAGTGCTTGTGAGTTGGACACTTTCAAATATGCAGGTTAATTGTGATGAAGAGCAAAGACAATATTTTTCAAACCAGAAAAATGAAGTTATTCAAGTTCTTTTTACTAAAGAATTCCTGCTCTAATGGCATGACGAGTAATTAGACAACTAAATGCTCCTCGAGGTGCAACCATGGATTTGGGGACCTTCTCAAGCACAGGATAGGAAATTGAGACATAGAGGAGTGTGACATAGGCTTCATGTTCCAGAAGGTGTATAAAGAATAAAACACTGTAGCTACACTGTAGCTACTGTAGACGTACAGGCAGCTGTCACTGTAGCTGACAGACAGCTGTCACTGTAACTACTGTAGTCGTACAGACTGCTGTCACTGTCGTATTTTGTACTCTAGTATAGGGTTACTGTGCATAGGACGGTGACCACTGTACGTAGGGGCGGTGTTCACTGTAGAACACTGTGCATAGGGCGGTGCGACTGTAGCAGAACACTGTACACTGTAGCAAATACACTGTAGCACTGTAGCGCACTGTAGCAGAATGACGTAAGCGCTTACGTTATGAGCTCAGCCCGCCCTCTATATAAAGGGGGCGGCAGTCCCATTGTAAGTCATGTCCAAATAAGCTTTGTAAGAGTTCTTGTGAGATCCAGAGCAATAAGAATCTGAGAGTTTTCCATATCTCTTTCTTATTTCTTGTTGTTCTCCACTCGAAATCCACAAAAAGCGCTAAGTTTCCGCGAGAGATCGCCGTGGAGAGTTAAATAACCGGCGGTTTCGCCCACCCTTCTTGTTGCTTGCTGGGCGGTGTGAAGGCGTCGATCAGATACCATGTGTGGGCGATCTCTCGCGGTTATTTAACTCGATCGACGCCTTCACACCGCCCAGTAAGCAACAAGAAGGGTGGGCGAAACCGCCGGTTATTTAACTCTCCACGGCGATCTCTCGCGGAAACTTAGCGCTTTTTGTGGATTTCGAGTGGAGAACAACAAGAAATAAGAAAGAGATATGGAAAACTCTCAGATTCTTATTACTCTGGATCTCACAAGAACTCTTACAAAGCTTATTTGGACATGACTTACAATGGGACTGCCGCCCCCTTTATATAGAGGGCAGGCTGAGCTCATGACGTAAGCGCTTACGTCATTCTGCTACAGTACACTACAGTGCTACAGTGTACCTGCTACAGTGTACAGTGTTCTGCTACAGTCGCACCGCCCTATGCACAGTGTTCTACAGTGAACACCGTCCCTACATACAGTGGTCACCGTCCTATGCACAGTAACCCTATACTAGAGTACAAAATACGACAGTGACAGCTGTCCTACAGTGAGAGCTATCTGTACGACTACAGTAGTTACAGTGACAGCTGTCTGTCAGCTACAGTGACAGCTGTCTGTATGCTACAGTATTTTATTCTTTGTACACCTTCCCACCACACTCCGCTTGCTAGTCGTGGCGGCTACTTGTTACTGGTGCTAGGGCCTCTTCCCCCACCGCGCTTCCGCAGGTGTATGGATAGAGGAAGGTTGCTGTTGCGGGAGATAGCATCTTGGACTGATTGGGTAGCGTTCTGCAACTGCTGGTTGATTCGTTCGATGGCAGGGTACCATGTCTCCCAGAACTGGTCCTGAGTGCTCAGTCTCCGGCACACCTGCATCTTGATTGTGTGTAGGGCGCAAAGTTCTTGCAACACCATGATTGCTGCAGTTGCTGTTGTAGGTTTGAGTTGGTCACTTTGTTTAGTGACTCCTGCAGGTGGAGTATCATTTTTGTCAATTGTTGCTGCGCCTGTTCTGTTGGTGCTGCTTGAACCTCCTGAATTGCTAGTGCCGTAAGTCCCAGTGCGTCGCTGTCTTTTTCGTCCGGCCATCCTGCACATACTAGAGAAGAAAGTAAGCGGGACAAGGCATCAACTAGCTGATTGTCCTTGCCGTCGATATGATCGAAGTGTACTGGGATGCCGATCCCTGTTATATAGTCTGTGAAAGCAATCCACGGGACTCTAGATGGCTTGTGATTGGAGACTTGTTGAAGAAGCTGATGATTGCTTGACAGTCTGTCCTGATAGTGAGCTCCTTCTTATCCAAGTAGTAGATTTTTAAGGCCTCCAGGGAATGCATAACAGCGTATATCTCCGCGTCTATGGTGGACTTGAGCAGATTGAATTTACCACTGGCGTAGGCGCATACACACTCAGTGGACTTTGGGTCGTGCTTGTACGGCTTCCACTTGCATATGCCTCCCCATCCCTCCATGCATCCATCAGTCTCCAGGATGAGGTAGCTTTCTATAGGGGGTACTTCGAGATCAGGCAATTATTGTACTAGCTATTTGATCTGCTCGACCAAGGCCCAGTCCTGTTGGTTCATTCGTCTTTCTCCAGTTGGGCTGGTTTTGGCGTACAGTGGGCTGAGTAGCTTGCCTAGATTTGGGATATAGTTCCTGGCATAGTTTAGGATTCCAAGCCAGGATTGAAGCCCCTTTAGAGTCATTAATGACTTATTTTGTACTTCGGTAATCCGTTTGATGATGTGTGGTTGTAGCTTAATCTTTTGATTACCGATAATTGCGCCAAGGAATTCCACCTTGGCCACTGCGATCTTCATTTTGGTGGAGCCCATGTTCTTCACAAATGCTCAACATGATGTTGAGATGCCTTGCATGCTCTTCCTCTGTCTGGGAGAAGACCAGGATGTCGTCGATGTAAATGGCGATGAAGTCTTCCGTCCCTTGGAAAATGGAGGGAGCATTCTTCAATCCGAATGGCATGACTAGCCATTCGTATAGTCCCGTCGGGACCCAGAAGGCGGTCCACTCTACTGAATCCGGGTGCATGGCCACCTGATGAAAGCCACTTTTCAAATCAAATTTAGAATAGACTTTACTGTGGCTTACCCTCCTTAGGATTGTGTTTATCCCCGGAAGGCTGTACTGGTCTTTATTTGTAAGGTCGTTGAGGCGTTTGTAGTTGAAAACCAGTCTCTCCTTGCCCTTCTCCTCCTTCCCGGTGGCTGGGTCAACTGTTGTTCCAGAGTTGACGATGAAGGCTGTTGTTCTATGTCGGCTTTTGCTCGGCCTGATGACCCCTATGCTGAGCAGGGCTTCTATATGCCGCTTGAATGTGTCTTGTAACTGCGGCGTGACGTGCTTCAGTGGCCTGTCTTCTATGATAAAATATGGATTTTTAATATCCAGATGGCAGATTACTTTATTTTTTGCCCAATGCTTGAGCGGGTCTTCCCCAATGAATCCCGTCTCCTTGAGCCTTGTTATTATGGGCTGAAATTTACGCAGGAAGGATTCCCTGCTGATACCGATGTTGTAGTACACTGACTGCTGGATGTCAATGTACTCGTCTTCCTTCAATTCCAGCTCCTCGACTGCGGCGGCCACGGATGCTGTAGGGGAGGTGCTGATAACAGTTAAGTTTTTATAAAAGGTAACAATATTACCTTCAATCCGGACCCCTCCTTGCATGGCCTTGATGAAGTTGCATCCAATGATCATCTGGATGCCATCACCTAACTCCATCTTGAAGCTATATGTGTAGGGTATTTTGAAGCTATTATCCCCGATATGCATTTTTCCTCCTTTTAGCTTCTTGTTAGCAGTTTGCTTTGAGTTTATTCCGCTAAAGTGCACAATGAATTTGTTATCCTCCAATGCTTCTGGCGGCACTGAGGCTTCATCTATACAACACGTTGTGGCTCCAGTGTCTAGTATCGCCCTTACCCTAATCCTGGGGATGTCAGGTAATTCCAACTCCACAAGCATGTTATAAAGCATGTTTTTTACCAGCTTTGGTCCTGATGCTGGTTGGGCTGACCCCTCTGCTGCTGCCTTGTAGATGCTTTCTTGGAGCAAGACACTCGTGTACTCTTCTTCTTCTTCGGCCTCCTTTCTTTTGCCACTCTCTTCATCTCTCTTGCCAAGTTCTTCATAGTCTTCTCGTAGGTTCTTTTCCAGTTCTAGCTCCTGACCCTTTTGCTTGTAGTATGCTACCTCCTTTTGCAGCCGCTCAATCTCCCCTTCACACCACGTAACGTAGTGTTGCTGCTCCTGTAGCAGCTTCTGGGAAGGAAATGGTGCAGGCGGGGCTGGTGTAACCGGGACCTCCGTCTTGAAATAGTACGGCCCGCACAAATTGCAGGCTGTAACTTTGCAATTGGGGCAGTGTATTCTTGCCCTCTCCATGGTCTGGCGTCGGCAACACAAGCACTTTTCCTCTTGTGGCTGCACAAAACTGTTATGCTGCCAAGAGTGCATACAGTTTTCCTGGGAGGCAGGTAACGATACCTGAGGGTGATATCCTCCTTCAATTTCGCCCAATACGTAAGTGGCTTCTTCCTGCGGGAGCTGGCCTGGGGAACTGGTGGACTCAGCAGGTTCCTCCTCTTCGTTATCTGGGTATTCGTCCCATTTTATTGGGTAGTCCAGGTCTCCTGCAAAGAATTCCTGGTTCAGAAGCCGTTGAAAATAACTTTCATCATCGCTCTCCTCCTCCTCGTGTTGGTGGTAGCTCTCCTCCTGAGGAGCAAGTTGCTGCTCCAAGGTATGCTGTGGGGTGCTCTGCCCCATGAGGAACTGGCCCACCCTTCTTGTTGCTTGCTGGGCGGTGTGAAGGCGTCGATGAGTTCTCCTATATCCTCGAATTTGATCTTCAAAGAGTGGAGATGTTGCCGATGTTGACGGTTGTTCCAAGACCAACTGAGTGCTTGGTCTTGATGTCATTCGCCTTCAAGCTTCTCCTGCTCCTCTTTGAGTATGTCGAAAGGGTTTTTGAAAACCCTCAGGCTTCCTTGGGCCTCCTGCGGCCTCTGGGTGATGCAGCTTTGCTCTAGCTGAAAAAGAAGCCTTTTTACCTGAGCAAGGTCTTCACTGGTGTGTAGAGATAGTGCTAGACTATCCTTCTCTGGTTGCAGAAGTAGCCTGGTTGCTTCAAGTGCAAGTTCCCTGGCGTCTTGTTTTGTGAAAGTTCTACTGTCAAGTATGACAGTTGTCAAGTTCGTCAGAGAGTCTCTTAGTCCTGAGACCTCTCGTGTGATGTTCTGGGACAGTTCAAGTACTTGTTTGAAGTTCTTTAGGTGAACTTTTGATGACAGGCAAGTCTTGTCGTAGATTATAGCAAGATTATGTGCTAGCTGATTTGTTGTAACTTTAGGTGTTAAAGCAAGGTCAAGGTATTCGAGATTAGAGGTTCGGGAATACTCATACCATTCCTGAATAGATTTTTCCCATGCGTCAGACATATAGGCTTAATTCATAATTACCAAAACCATCCTAGAGATAAGTTCCAGATTAGAAATAGACTATACTGAGATCACACAGGCGTGCCCTTGGGCTTACAACATGCCTCCTGCCTCAACTGCCAAGTTAGGGCCTGTTCTTTTTCTCAGATCAGTCACCGCCTAATCCGCATAATATCATAAAGGACGATAATTCGTAATTGATGAACGCAACCCAAGTCTTAACACGGTAATACAGGACAGGAAATGGCAAGAACGAACCCTTACCTCATACTCTTAGCACCTTGACCTCTAAGGTGTTTACGCTGCCATATCTTTGACAGGCTCTGATACCATGTGTGAAACCGCCGGTTATTTAACTCTCCACGGCGATCTCTCGCGGAAACTTAGCGCTTTTTGTGGATTTCGAGTGGAGAACAACAAGAATAAGAAAGAGATATATGGAAAACTCTTAGATTCTTATTGCTCTGGATCTCACAAGAACTCTTACAAAGCTTATTTGGACATGACTTACAATGGGACTGCCGCCCCTTTATATAGAGGGCGGGCTGAGCTCATGACGTAAGCGCTTACGTCATTCTGCTACAGTGCACTACAGTGTACAGTGTACTTGCTACAGTGTACAGTGTACCTGCTACAGTGTACAGTGTACCTGCTACAGTGTACAGTGTACCTGCTACAGTCGCACCGCCCTATGCACAGTGTTCTACAGTGAACACCGCCCCTACGTATAGTGGTCACCGTCCTATGCACAGTAACCCTATACTAGAGTACAAAATACGACAGTGACAGCTGTCCTACAGTGACAGCTGTCTGTACGACTACAGTAGTTACAGTGACAGCTTTCTGTCAGCTACAGTGACAGCTGTCTGTACGGCTACAGTAGCTACAGTGTAGCTACAGTGTTTTATTCTTTGTACACCTTCCTGGTCAGATTGTGTCATGCCTTCTGCTCTTAGTGAAAGAGGGGAGTCGGGTCAGCTGGATTCTCCCTTCTCCAATCTCTTCCTCGCCGTCAAACTACTCATAAGTGGACAATGAATCGCTCACTTTCCCTCCTCTCCATCCCATCTCTGAACTCAAGCCTGACCTTCGAATAGCAAGAAAGATCTTCAAGAATTGCATAGATAGAAGGAGAAAATGAATATGAACCCGGGGACCAAAAAAGAGAAATGATTAGAATGATTGAGGAAAGAAAGAAAATGGCAGCCCCTTTTACCCATGGGACAACATTTAGTCTCACGAAAGCTGAGGGTTAGGGCCTAAGCAGTCAGATGAGAAATGGCAGTCAAAAGTGGAGTATACCCTGAGACTAGCCCTAAAAGGAATGGATCGACCCAAATTGGTTCCAACTTACCCAGGAGACAAGAGTGATAATCGAATAGTCGAAGCTCCAGTCCTTGGGCACTACGTTAATTGATTTCTCTTCAACAGTACACTAGCTCACCCACTATCTCTTGGTTAAGCTCTGCCTTTGAAAAAGAAAAAGTAACTGAGTACTGAGTGTGGGCTTTTCAACTCTACCTCCAACTACCAACAATCGAGTCTGTTGGTGAATTCTTCTTTCTTAGCTAAGGATTCAGGGTATTATAGAAAATAAATAAGGGAAGGGCACTACAAGATAAAATCCCATAGTGGCGGTACACAAAACAACATACAGGGAGAGATCAAGAATTCTCACTATTTCTTAGATTCATGGATCAAATTAGATTCAGTGGGATCTTTCACTCACATTTTTTCCACCAAGAACATTTTGTCGTAGCCTTAGCACTCTGCTTGCCAAGGAAAGCATGTGGCACCTGAACTAAGCCCCTTGTTAGCTCAAGTCAGCCCTTATATGAACAAAAATCAAGGAGTCTTTCCATACGTGAAGTTGGTCCTCGAAGTCTGAATTGCTTTCTTTGCCTCCTGTGTTGTGTCCTTCCCCAGTGCAAGCGGCTCCCACAAGCAGTTGGCTATAGCATTGTGAGGGGCAAGCAGGAGAAGTATGTCACAATACTCTAGCTAGTCAAAAAGTACAATTTCTTTTTTTTGAGTGTGATGCTTTTGAAATTGAGTGTGATGCTTCTGGAGGTGGAATTGGAGCTGTGCTATCGTAAGAGGGCCGCCCTATTGCCTATTTTAGCTAGAAAGTATCAGGTTCTTTATTAAACTATTCTATTTATGATAGAGTTTTACGCTATTATTCATGCACTCAAGACATGGCAGCATTGTCTTCTTCCAAAGGAGTTTGTCATCCACACTGATGATCATAGTCACTTAAAGCATTTGAAAGAGCAATGTAAACTCAGGTGGATGGAGTCCTTACAATCATTTTCATCTGTTATCAAGCACAAATCTGGCAGTTCAAATGTAGTGGCGGATGCACTATCAAGAAGACATGCATTGCTCTCTATGTTCAATGTTGTGGACAAATATTTCAAAACATGATGTCTTTCTTTTCAAGGCTGAGAAATTATGCATTCCTCAAAGTTTGTTAAGAGAGATTTTAATTCCAGAGGTTCATAGTGGTTGTCTTGCTGATCACTTTGGGATTAACAAAAACTATGGCAATGCTATAGGAACATTTCTATTGGCTAGGAATCATAGAAAATGGGCACGCTATTTTTGACAAATGTATTGCTTGTCATAAGGCTAAGTCATAGGATAATTCTCAAGGATGTGAGCATGTACACCCCTCTCCTAGTTTCAGAAATCCCATGGACTGATGTGAGCATGGACAAGAACACAAAGGGTAGAGGATACCATTATGGTGGTAGTAGACCGATTTTTGAAAATGGCTCATTTTATTCCCTGTCACAAGACAGATGATGCCTCTCACATTGCAGATTTATTCTTCAAAGAGATTATGAGGCTTCATGGAGTTCCTACAAGTATTTTTTCAGATCGTGATATGATGAAGTTCCTTAGTTATTTCTGGAAGACATTGTGGAGAAAGTTAGGAATCAAGCTGTTGTTTAGCACCACATGTGTCATCGACAAACTGAGGTGGTAAATCAAACTCTATCAACCTTGTTGAGAACTTTGATAAACAATTACTTGAAGAGTTGGGATGAACAGGAGCACAGTACTCCATTTGAGAGAGTTTATAGTCTCAATCCTATCATCCCAATTGATCTTACTCCACTTCCTGAACAGGAAAAAGTTTATTTTGATGGTAACAAAAGAGCTAAAACAATGAAGATGCTACATAAGCAGATCCGCAGACAAATTGAGAAGAAGAATGAAGCTCACAAGAAAGCAGCTGATAAGCATAGGAAGAAAGTTCAGTTTGCTCTAGGAAACTTGGTGTGGATTCAATTGAGAAAAGAAAGGTTTCCAAGCAAGAGGAAGTCAAAGTTGATGCCACGAGCAGAAGGTCCATTCAAAGTATTGCAAAAGGTTGGGGAAAATGCTTATAAGATAGACCTACCTAGAGATTATAATGTTCAGCTACTTTTAATGTTCGTGATCTTTCTTCCTATCTCAAAAATGTAGACCTGCTGGATTTGAGGACAAATCCTTCCCAACAAGTGGAGATTGATGCATCAGCTAGTGACAACTAAATTTAAGAGAACATTGGGCCATTTGGGTCAAACCCTTTTCCTTCAAGAACAAGTGGGCTGGCCCATGTGGAGTCCTAGTTCAGCCTACTAGAATCTTCTTAAGTGGAGCATTGCCCCATTTGACTAAATTTAATATTACTTGAAATTCTAGGAGCCTTCTGAAATTCTAAGGGTCATTTAACTAGTTTCCAATGCAAACATTTAGTATTTTCAAGTGTTATATTTATCGTACCTTATCTAGTACTTGTAAGTTCTCCCTATAAGTAGGAGAATTCTAATGTAATTAGGTTTTCACTTTTTAGATTTGAAGTTTAATCAACTTTGACCTCCTCTTGCTTGGAAACCTCTCTTTTCTCAAGTTGAATTGACGTAGCAACAAGCGTGGTAGATGAGGAAAACACCGTCGCCTCTGTTAAGAACCCCTTGAATACACAAGGAAGAGAGAAAATTCACTAAAGTAGAACTTTATTGAGAATAAAAGTTGTCTTCCGTCCATAGGACTGAAGGCCTATTTATACAAATACAAGAAATCCAATTTGAGTAAGTTTCTGGCTTTCCAAGTCCTAAACTGAATATAACTCAGTTTAAACCCATTAATTGGGTTGGTAGAAGTTCTAAATAAGTTAACCTACGAAAATAAAATCCTAAATAAAGATTCATCCTTCCCAAGTCCTAAACTGAATAGGGTTCAGTCCAAAATTGGTCTTGGGTTGGTGGAATCCGAGAATAAGACCTAAGATATCATAATGAAGAGAATTATAAACATAGAAAGGTACTAAGTAAGGTAAATCCTAAGTTTAAATAGAAGAGTGAATCAAATCATTTGTCATGGCCCCTTGACTTCTGAATTAGTTCCTTTTGATATTCTTGAACTTCCTTTGAGTGTCCTACATCAGTGTCCCCTTCTTGTAAAGAACTTGTCCTCGAGTTACTTTGTCGTAATGCGCAATCCTCAGGTGCATAGTAGTCAAACAAATCTTGAATATTAAAAGTGTTTGAGATCCCCAAATCCTTCGGGAGGTCGATGACATAGGCATTGTTGTTTATCTTTCTCAGTATCTTCAGTGGCCCAATTTTCTTCTGTTTCAGTTTGTTGTAAGTTCCAACTGGAAACCGTTCCTTCCTCAAGTGCACCATCACCAGATCTCCTTCTTGAAACTCTTTTGAACGCTTATGAATGTCCGCTTTAATTTTGTATTTGGCATTGGATTCTTCTAATTTCTTCTTTACCTCAGTATGCACTTCAATAATTCTCTCCGACATATTGTCTGCAGTTATGCTTGTTCCTGGTAATTTGGGCAACACCACCAAATCCAGCAGGTGTTTTGGTGTTCTTCCATTGACAATTTCAAATGGCAATTTTCCCGTGGACCTGTTCTTCATGTTATTAAAAGCAAATTCAGCTTGTACGAGTGCATAGTCCCACTGCTTTGGTTTGTCTCTTGCAAGACACCGAATGATGTTTACAAGTGTTCGATTCACCACTTCAGTTTGTCCATCTGTTTGTGGATGATAAGCACTACTAAATTGTAGAGACGTATCAAATCGCTTCCACAATGTCTTCCAAAAGTGACGTAGAAATTTTGTGTCACGATCAGAAGTGATAGTCTTTGGCACTCCATATAGCCTTACAATCTCTTGAAAAAATAGATTAGCCACCCTTGTTGCATCTGCTATTTTCTTACATGGAATGAAGTGTGCCATCTTGAAAAATCTGTCGACAACAACAAATACTGAATCTAAGCCTCGTTGAGTCCTGGGGAGACCCAAAACAAAATCCATCGATAGATCCTCCCATGGGGCATTTGGCAACAGGCAAATGGGGTATAAAGGCCAGTGTTTTTGAGGCTTCCTTTGGCTGTTTGGGCATACAGAGCACTTTTGTACAAAGCGCAAACCAACATCCCTTGTTAAGTTGTGGCCATGTAGTAAGCGCTCTTCAACTAGTGCAAATGACTCTTGTCCGCCCAAGATGTCCGGCTGGGACCACTGCTATGCAACTCTTTCACCACCTTTTCTCTCAAGGAGCACCTTGGAATGCAAAGACGAGAACCCTTAAAGAGAAAGCCTTCATGGAGATATAAATCACTACTTTGTCCTGCTTGGCACTTTCTATACCCCTCTTTAAAATCTTCATCTTCAGTAAACAATTCCTTCAAATAATCGAACCCTTCAACTTCGTTGCTTATAGTTACCATCAAGGCTGCTGCCCTACGGCTCAAATCATCTGCCACCTTATTTTTTTGTCCAGATTTATGTTTCAAAACATAGGTGTAATTCTGTAAGAATGACGACCATCGACCATGCATGCGATTCAAGTCCTTCTGGCTATCAATGAATTTCAAAGCTTGGTGGTCAGTATATAGAATGAACTCTCGTTGAATTAGATAGTGCTTCCAATGACGAACTGCTTGTACAA
>RXID01016840.1:0-14638 GCA_005019695.1 Trichopus zeylanicus subsp. travancoricus
CATTCTGACGTATTTTTTGCTTTAAACCTCAGGTTCTTTGGGATGTAGTTTTCCACCGTTGGTCCGTGGCTTGGACCAGGGTCAGTTCTTGCCGCTGGCGGGTAGTTGACTGGACCCATCGTGGAATCACCCGGAGGCCTGTATTCGGACACAATGGACGAAGAGCAAAGCCGTTCAGTTGGCTTTGCCTGTTGTGGTGCCCGTTGCGGATAGTCCATATCCCAGCTATCTTCACCGAGAGTAGCAAGGATTTCATGATCATGATAATACTGTAAATACCCACAGTATTCTTCCGGATCTGTAGTCGGGTTGGACATATCTTCCTGAGGCCAGGTGGCGATTAAGTGGAAGTTGTCATCAGCCTCCTCCTGCGGTGGATCCATGGACCGGAGTACAGAGGCCCCTGGGCGTGTATCTCCTGCATGGGGTCCGCAGGGTGGAGTCTGGCTACTGCTCCCTTTTGGTCGCCACTCTTGCCGCTGTTGAGTCAGGCGCTGGCGCCACTTTCGTGCTGGCATCACTTTACGGGTTTTCTGTCGCCTTCTGGTACTGGTCTGTTGCTGTTGAGTTATTTCTTGTGCAGCTGGGCTAGGATCAACATCCCATCCGGTAGGGATCATGGGGAAGGGCTCGAAGTACGAGGGAGGTGCTGCATACCTGACATAATAGTCAAATTTGCCACTGGGTTCCCCCAGGGTATCCCATCTTGCTTCGGGTTCTGCTTTTTGTAGGTCCTGGAGTAGGACGGCAACAATCTCAGTGTCCTCTTCCTTAGAGGTAGGAATGGAGGCATACTGGTTGAAGCTCAAGGACACTCGTCCATCCAAGAGCGTATGACATGTGACTTCCGAGGGTGTCAGGGGTACTGGGATAACGCGAGAAGGCTGGAGAAGCCAGTTCATCCCGCATAATTGTTCTGTTGAGTACCGCTTCCCAGGGAGAGCATGTATCCCATGACTAGCCAGATAGTCAATACCGCCTGTGACCTCATAGGCAAAGGCCACATTCGGGGTGTTCGAGAGACGCCCGATAAGTCCTCGGGTGATGAGTAAGTTTGCTTCACCACACCGCCAAGTGTCATAGCCACGAGTAAGCAGGGAGATCTGTATATTCCTGTAAAAGTCACCAAGTGTAAGCATCATATCAGGAATGATATCCACCAGCTGACTTCCCTGTGTCAGGTCTACTTCCATAGTGGCGATTAAGGCTTTGTCACCATGCCATCGGTTGTCTCGGAACACAACAAGGGCCATCGTGCCCTCGGCATGGCGATGGAGGATCTGTAATCGAACCTGCATCACGCCAAGATGAATAAACTTCATCTTACTGTGTACCAGCTGTTGATAACTTTCTTCTTGAATAAAATTGCGGTCCACTTGTGCGTCTCCTACGCAGCTGATGGACTCTTCAGAACGATGCATATACACCCTCTGGTGATCATCGTCTGTGCGGGAATGATAAAGGACTTCGGCGGGGGCGATAGCTGCCCTCTCCCGCATCGAGAGTCGCAATTGTTCCTGGGGGTCAAGATGTTGTTCCAGGAGATGTTCCGTTGGTTGGCCTGTGAGCCGGCGGAATATCCGTCGTGTGGCCTGCTGTGTGTTGTACAGTCGGCGTTTGTTTCGCCGGTAGTCCCGGATTTGGTCCTCGACCAAGGGCTGGGGCTGTTGTTCCTGCAGCCGAACCTGAGAGGTTGCCATTTAATTTGGCTTGTTACTCCTGCAAAATAAGCAAAGGGTCCTTGTTCACAAGTAGTCTCCCACGTGGTTCGGGAGGTCGTACTTTTGGGCCGAGCGACAACTGCTCAAGTCGTGTGAGGAGGGACTCAGGAACAGAGTTCCTTGGTTGTCGTGTTCTTAGGAACTGGAGATCACTCTGAATTTCTTTCAGGGTCTCTGTTGGTTTGACAAAACCGGTTGCTGGGTGATCAATCGGTTCTACGGCCTTCAAGGCTTCTTGGTAAGAGCTGGTTGTTTTAGCTGGCAAGAAAGTGTTCATACACAAACAGGGACGGAGATGAAGAAGGGAAACAGTCTAAGTACTCGAGAGTCCAAGTGTGTGGTATCGATCCTTCCGTATCGAACAAGAGATGAGTACTAGGAGGATGTCAAAGGCTTTGCCAAGTATCAGTCCTGCTCATCCGACTGGCAGCTACTGCCTCTTGCAGATTTACGCGCACTACGGCCTTTTGCAGTTCAGACACTAAGCTTGGCAGAAGACATACTTCAGTCTCCTTCTCACCTAAACCAGGGTTACCTACTTCTTTCCCAATATTGACCTTGCGGTGGACTTATTAGGTCCAGCCTCTGTGCCACCCGAGGGGTCAACCCAGGATTTTTCGGCACACGATGGTCTGGGTAGTAACGGCCATACGGTTGGAAACCAACACACTCGCCCCTAAAGAGTACCTAGACCGAAGGGGTTTTACTCAGCCATGGAAAGAACTGAGCTCTGATACCAGGGATTTTGCGGGGTTTTGCGGAAATGGAAATACTCAGAGAAGTTTTTGGCTAAGTTCTTGCGTGCCTTGCATGAAGGCCCAAGAGCTATATTTATAGCGGAAGGATACAACTGTGATAAGAGCTTACATCAAGAGGGGACAGCAGTGGGCTGCTGTTAGCTATCTTATCTACTTTACATACAGAGGGATAAGGTGGCGATGCGTTTCTTCTGGTTGAAGTAAAGTAGCGATGCGTTTCTTCTGGTTGAAGTAAAGTAGCGATGCGTTTCCTTTGCTTCGCGCGCAAGTAAGCTGGTCCGGTTCAGAACAGGAAGGCAGGCAGTCGTTGTGCTGAGTCAGCTGTGAGGTTGACTGCTGTTTCGAGTTGTGTGTCGATTTGTGTGAGAACAGGGTACCACTGGGCCCAGAAGTTACCCGTGGTCTTGTGTTTTGCGCGCTTTGCTGCTTCTGCTAACTTGAGGGCGTACAGGGCCCGGAAGTGTTGGCGGGCGGTAAGGGCGTTTTGGGCACTTTGGCGCTCCAATTGTTGCAGCTGCCTTCTTGTAGCATCATATTCGGTGAGGGACATGGGGAGGTCCCGGAGATGACGGAGTTGTTGGTCATAGTGTTGCACAAGAGAGTGGCCGCTGTAAGGTATTTCTGTATGATGTGCGGGGCTGCTTGTGGTGCTTCCTGGATGGTGGTGGCTATTAGATGGAGGGCCTCCAGATCTGTTGGGACAGGCCATCCTGAAAAGACAAGGGCAGTGATCAGTCGTGAGAGGGTGTCAGCCAGGTGGTTGTCTCCTCCGTGAACATGTTCGAACGGCATCGTCAGTCCTGTGCCTGTGATATAATCTGTGAAGGCCATCCAGCGTACACGGGAAGGCTTGTTGTTGGCTGATTTATTGAAGAAACTAATAATTGCCTGACAGTCCGTCCGGATTGTCAGTTCAGCCTTGTCCAACTAATATATTTTGAGCGCCTCTAAGGAATTCATCACGGCAAAGAGCTCAGCATCACTTGTTGATTTGAGTGGCTGAAATTTGCCGCTGGCGTAGGCGCAGATCCTTTCGGTTGATTTGGGGTCATACTTCTGTGGTTTCCATTTGCAGATTCCACCCCATCCGGTCATACAACCGTCTGTTTCCAGAATCATGTAGCTGTGTTCTGGTGGTAGTTCTAGATCTGGTAATTGCTGTACCAGTGCTTTGATTCTGGCTACTAAGTCCCAGTCTTGAGTATTCCACCGTTTTTCTCCGGTTGGACTGGTCTTAGCGTAGAGTGGCCCGAGTAATGTTCCCAAATTGGGAATATAATTCCGGGCGTAATTCAGTATTCCGAGCCAAGCTCGGAGCCCTTTTGTGGTCAAGAGTTCTTGTTCCTGAAAGGTGGCGATCTTCTTGATAATATGGGGCTGTAATTTGATCCGCTGGTTACCCCGCACTGCCCCAAGAAATTCGACTTCGGAGACCGCGAGCTTCATTTTGGTTGGGCTCAGAATTAGCCCATAAGTCTTGCAGATCTGAAGCATGGTCTGCAAGTGTTGTTCATGTTCTGCTACAGAGGAAGAGAATACCAGAATATCCTCGATGTAGACGGCAATAAAGTCTTCTGTTCCTTTGAAGCAAGAATCCATCTTCCTTTGGAAGATGGCAGGTGCATTTTTTAACCCGAATGGCATGACTAGCCATTCGTAGAGACCATCGGGGACCCAAAAGGCTGTCCAAGCGACCGAGTCAGGATGCATGGCAACTTGATGAAAACCTGACTTAAGGTCAAATTTGGAGTAGATACGGCTTCGACTCACCTTGTGTAGGATGGTATTAATCCCAGGGAGACTATACTGGTCCTTGTGAGTGATATCATTGAGGCGCCGATAATTAAAGACCATGCGCTCTTTTCCTTTGACTTCTTGCCCAGTCTGGGGATCAATATAAGTGCCGGAATTGACAATAATCGCTGTTGTGCGATGCCGGCTTTTGCTGGGTCTGATGACTCCAAGATCCAGGAGAGCTTTGACATGTTTCGCATATGCAGCTTTTGCTTGTGGAGTGATATGCTTCAGAGGCCGGTCTTCAATAATGAAATCCGGATTCTTAATGTCAAGCTGGCAGAGGCTCTGATTCTTGGCCCAGTATTTGAGCGGGTTATCACCAATATAACCCTGTTGCCGCAGTTCCTCCAGGATGGAGCTTAGCTTTTTGGTGAGCTGCTGTTGCGGTTGTGTTACGGCATATTGTACCGCTTCCTGAATGTGAAGATACTCCTCCTCTTCGAGATCCAGCTCTGCAATGGCTGCTGCAGTGGGAACAGAGGGAAGAGTATGAATGGTCGTGACATTTTTATAAAACGTCACTGTATTGCCTTCAATCCGCACGCCGCCCTGCATGGCGCGGATGAAGTTGCAGCCGAGGATCATCTGAATATCCTCCCCGAGCTTCATTGGGAAGGCATACGTGTAGGGGCTTCGGAAGATATTTTCCCCAATCAGCATTCGGCCAACTTTCAGTTTCTTGTTCGCCGAGGTTCGTGAATTGATGCCGCTAAAATGTACTAGGAAGGGATTAGCTTCCAGGGCACCATCAGGAGCGACACCTTGGTCAATGCAACAGGTCGTTGCTCCTGTATCAAGGATGGCGTTAACCTCAAAGGGAACAACCTGAGGAATATTAAATTTCACCTTCAGGTTGTACAGCATATTTTTGGTTCGCCGTGGTTGTGGGGGAGGCACTTGAGCTTCTGCGGCTAGCAGCTGTTGTGTATTCTCCACGAGGAAAACGTGCAGATCTCCCACCACGCTTCCAGTGGCGCAAGGGGTGGCCAGGTGGTCACGCTGGAGGTCATGACGTTCGAGTACGAGACGGTCAACCTCCATGGTAGCCTGTTCCAGGTCATGGTACTTCTGTTTCCAATGGTTCGCCTCTTGTTGTAATTGGCGGAGGCGGAGTTGCAAAGCATCATTTTCTGCCTGGCCTGTGGCGAGCTGTTGTTGTAACTGCGTCTGTTGCCCTTCACAAGCAGAAATGTACTGTTGTTGTTCAAGGAGTAAGGTTGTGGTGTCATACCTTGCTGTGGATGTTTGAGCAACAGGCACTCGCTTGTCAAAGTAATACGAACTGCAGCGGCCACACACAGTTAAGTGGCAGTTGCCACAGTGCATGCGATACCGCTTCTGGGATGGTGCTTGGCAGCAGCAGCATCGTTCATAAGCATCGGGAACATCGTTGTTGACGTCCCAGTAGTGACTGCATTCGTATTGGGCTTGGGAAACACGGGCCATGGCACGGTAACCGCCAGTAGGACCTATCCACCATGTCCGATCTTCTTCCCGGAACATAAAGATCTTCTCTTCCAAGATGGCTGTGTCTTCGTCTTCCGAGATGCTGTAAATAGCATCACTCTGGTCGTCCCCTTCTTGGACAGAGACAATTTCACAATCAGCTGGCAGTTCCAGCTGTTCAAACATGGCGACGCGTTTGACATTGCGTCGCTCATTAGGACATTCGCGAGCAAAATGTCCTTCTTCGCCACAGAGAAAGCACCGGCATCGTCGATTGCGGATGCGGTGCTTCTTTTTCTCTATTCTTGCATGTGAGGGGTGCGGCTTTCCTTTGTAAGTTGTGGATCGGCGGACACCAAACTTTCGTTTGGGTCTTTGATAATACCCCGGGATGGGTATGTCTTGGCAGAAGGAGAGATCCTTGAGGGCTCGGGTGAAGGCCGCTTCTTTGCATGCTTCTTCCAAATACTTGTATGTAAAGAGAATGCGTGGATATACACCAATAGTGTTACCTGGGTGTTTTGCTTCAAATGCTGCTTTAATCTTCTTTCCAATGTTCCCAGGCATTTTTGACCACAGCTTCTCTGATAATTCTGGGCCGGTGAACAGCCTACCGGTCCGAAAGGCAACCTGCATGTAATCATTAAGAAACGGGATAATATCCCGTAAGTTATGGCAGGTCAGGCGTTCGAGATCCCTATAGGCCTCTTCTTGTATGGCTGTCGAGCCTTGGTAGGGATCTTCCAAGGCGAAGATGGTGCGGAATTGTGACAAGATGTTCTGCGTCCCATCCGCGCCATCGGCATGGTCCAGTAAGTGCTGATACTCCATGGGATAAGCCATCCGCCATTGGATCCATGCTAGTTTCTCAGATTCTCCCAGTAGGTTTTCAATGAACTCGGTTTTTGTCCGAGCGTCGGTAAAACCTTGTAGGGCTACTGTATTTTTGGTGATCGACTCCCACCGCATAAATACGTCGTTGAATTGGCCAATTTGCAGGGGCATGACGAAGATTGCCCCAGATTGCTGTTGAGCCGAAGGGAGGTTCCACCATTCTGACGTATTTTTTGCTTTAAACCTCAGGTTCTTTGGGATGTAGTTTTCCCCCGTTGGTCCGTGGCTTGGACCAGGGTCAGTTCTTGCCGCTGGCGGGTAGTTGACTGGACCCATCGTGGAATCAACCGGAGGCCTGTATTCGGACACAATGGACGAAGAGCAAAGCCGTTCAGTTGGCTTTGCCTGTTGTGGTGCCCGTTGCGGATAGTCCATATCCCAGCTATCTTCACCGAGAGTAGCAAGGATTTCATGATCATGATAATACTGTAAATACTCACAGTATTCTTCCGGATCTGTAGTCTGGTTGGACATATCTTCCTGAGGCCAGGTGGCGATTAAGTGGAAGTTGTCATCAGCCTCCTCCTGCGGTGGATCCATGGACCGGAGTACAGAGGCCCCTGGGCGTGTATCTCCTGCATGGGTTCCGCAGGGTGGAGTCTGGCTACTGCTCCCTTTTGGTCGCCACTCTTGCCGCTGTTGAGTCAGGCGCTGGCGCCACTTTCGTGCTGGCATCACGTTACGGGTTTTCTGTCGCCTTCTGGTACTGGTCTGTTGCTGTTGAGTTATTTCTTGTGCAGCTGGGCTAGGATCAACATCCCATCCGGTAGGGATCATGGGGAAGGGCTCGAAGTAAGAGGGAGGTGCTGCATACCTGACATAATAGTCAAAGTTGCCACTGGGTTCCCCCAGGGTATCCCATCTTGCTTCGGGTTCTGCTTTTTGTAGGTCCTGGAGTAGGACGGCAACAATCTCAGTGTCCTCTTCCTCTAGTGCATCAGAGGTAGGAATGGAGGCATACTGGTTGAAGCTCAAGGACACGCGTCCATCCAAGAGCGTATGACATGTGACTTCCGAGGGTGTCAGGGGTACTGGGATAACGCGAGAAGGCTGGAGAAGCCAGTTCATCCCGCATAATTGTTCTGTTGAGTACCGCTTCCCAGGGAGAGCATGTATCCCATGACTAGCCAGATAGTCAATAACGCCTGTGACATCATAGGCAAAGGCCACATTCGGGGTGTTCGAGAGACGCCCGATAAGTCCTCGGGTGATGAGTAAGTTTGCTTCACCACACCGCCAAGTGTCATAGCCACGAGTAAGCAGGGAGATCCGTATATTCCTGTAAAAGTCACCAAGTGTAAGCATCATATCAGGAATGATATACACCAGCTGACTTCCCTGTGTCAGGTCTACTTCCATAGTGGCGATTAAGGCTTTGTCACCATGCCATCGGTTGTCTCGGAACACACCAAGGGCCATCGTGCCCTCGGCATGTCGATGGAGGATCTGTAATCGAACCTGCATCACGCCAAGATGAATAAACTTCATCTTACTGTGTACCAGCTGTTGATAACTTGCTTCTTGAATAAAATTGCGGTCCACTTGTGCGTCTCCTACGCAGCTGATGGACTCTTCAGAACGATGCATATACACCCTATGGTGATCATCGTCTGTGCGGGAATGATAAAGGACTTCGGCGGGGGCGATAGCTGCCCTCTCCCGCATCGAGAGTCGCAATTGTTCCTGGGGGGCAAGATGTTGTTCCAGGAGATGTTCCGTTGGTTGGCCTGTGAGACGGCGGAATATCCGTCGTGTGGCCTGCTGTGTGTTGTACAGTCGGCGTTTGTTTCGCCGGTAGTCCCGGATTTGGGCCTCGACCAAGGGCTGGGGCTGTTGTTCCTGCAGCCGAACCTGAGAGGTTGCCATTTAATTTGGCTTGTTCCTCCTGCAAAATAAGCAAAGGGTCCTTGTTCACAAGTAGTCTCCCACGTGGTTCGGGAGGTCGTACTTTTGGACCGAGCGACAACTGCTCAAGTCGTGTGAGGAGGGACGCAGGAACAGAGTTCCTTGGTTGTCGTGTTCTTAGGAACTGGAGATCACTCTGAATTTCTTTCAGGGTCTCTGCTATTTGCACCAGGAGCTGGAGTTGAGTATTGTTTTGTTTGAGAATGGCGATAGTTTGGGCAGAGGTGCTAAGACACTCACTTGGTTTGACAAAACCGGTTGCTGGGTGATCAATCGGTTCTACGGCCTTCAAGGCTTCTTGGTAAGAGCTGGTTGTTTTAGCTGGCAAGAAAGTGTTCATACACAAACAGGGACGGAGATGAAGAAGAGAAACAGTCTAAGTACTCGAGAGTCCAAGTGTGTGGTATCGATCCTTCCGTATCGAACAAGAGAGGAGTACTAGGAGGATGTCAAAGGCTTTGCCAAGTATCAGTCCTGCTCATCCGACTGGCAGCTACTGCCTCTTGCAGATTTACGCGCACTGCGGCCTTTTGCAGTTCAGACACGAAGCTTGGCAGAAGACATACTTCAGTCTCCTTCTCACCTAAACCAGGGTTACCTACTTCTTTCCCAATATTGACCTTGCGGTGGACTTATTAGGTCCAGCCTCTGTGCCACCCGAGGGGTCAATCCAGGATTTTTCGGCACACGATGGTCTGGGTAGTAACGGCCAGACGGTTGGAAACCAACACACTCGCCCCTAAAGAGTACCTAGACCGAAGGGGTTTTACTCAGCCATGGAAAGAACTGAGCTCTGATACCAGGGATTTTGCGGGTTTTTGCGGAAATGGAAATACTCAGAGAAGTTTTTGGCTAAGTTCTTGCGTGCCTTGCATGAAGGCCCAAGAGCACGGTAACCGCCAGTAGGACCTATCCACCATGTCCGATCTTCTTCCCGGAACATAAAGATCTTCTCTTCCAAGATGGCTGTGTCTTCGTCTTCCGAGATGCTGTAAATAGCATCACTCGGGTCGTCCCCTTCTTGGACAGAGACAATTTCACAATCAGCTGGCAGTTCCAGCTGTTCAAACATCCACAGCAAGGTATGACACCACAACCTTACTCCTTGAACAACAACAGTACATTTCTGCTTGTGAAGGGCAACAGACGCAGTTACAACAACAGCTCGCCACAGCCCAGGCAGAAAATGATGCTTTGCAACTCCGCCTCCGCCAACTACAACAAGAGGCGAACCATTGGAAACAGAAGTACCATGACCTGGAACAGGCTACCATGGAGGTTGACCGTCTCGTACTCGAACGTCATGACCTCCAGCGTGACCACCTGGCCACCCCTTGCGCCCCTGGAAGCGGGGTGGGAGATCTGCACGTTTTCCTCGTGGAGAATACACAACAGCTGCTAGCCGCAGAAGCTCAAGTGCCTCCCCCACAACCACGGCGAACCAAAAATATGCTGTACAACCTGAAGGTGAAATTTAATATTCCTCAGGTTGTTCCCTTTGAGTTTAACGCCATCCTTGATACAGGAGCAACGACCTGTTGCATTGACCAAGGTGTCGCTCCGGATGATGCCCTGGAAGCTAATCCCTTCCTAGTACATTTTAGCGGCATCAATTCACGAACCTCGGCGAACAAGAAACTGAAAGTTGGCCGAATGCTGATTGGGGAAAATATCTTCCGAATCCCCTACACGTATGCCTTCCCAATGAAGCTCGGGGAGGATATTCAGATGATCCTCGGCTGCAACTTCATCCGCGCCAGGCAGGGCGGCGTGCGGATTGAAGGCAATACAGTGACGTTTTATAAAAACGTCACGACCATTCATACTCTTCCCTCTGTTCCCACTGCAGCAGCCATTGCAGAGCTGGATCTCGAAGAGGAGGAGTATCTTCACATTCAGGAAGCGGTACAATATGCCGTAACACAACCGCAACCGCAGCTCACCAAAAAGCTAAGCTCCATCCTGGAGGAACTGCGGCAACAGGGTTATATTGGTGATAACCCGCTCAAATACTGGGCCAAGAATCAGATCCTCTGCCAGCTTGACATTAAGAATCCGGATTTCATTATTGAAGACCGGCCGCTGAAGCATATCACTCCACAAGCAAAAGCTGCATATGCGAAACATGTCAAAGCTCTCCTGGATCTTGGAGTCATCAGACCCAGCAAAAGCCGGCATCGCACAACAGCGATTATTGTCAATTCCGGCACTTATATTGATCCCCAGACTGGTCAAGAAGTCAAAGGAAAAGAGCGCATGGTCTTTAATTATCGGCGCCTCAATGATATCACCCACAAGGACCAGTATAGTCTCCCTGGGATTAATACCATCCTACACAAGGTGAGTCGAAGCCGTATCTACTCCAAATTTGACCTTAAGTCAGGTTTTCATCAAGTTGCCATGCATCCTGACTCGGTCGCTTGGACCGCCTTTTGGGTCCCCGATGGTCCCTACGAATGGCTAGTCATGCCATTCGGGTTAAAAAATGCACCTGCCATCTTCCAAAGGAAGATGGATTCTTGCTTCAAAGGAACAGAAGACTTTATTGCCGTCTACATCGATGATATGCTGGTATTCTCTTCCTCTGTAGCAGAACATGAACAACACTTGCAGACCATGCTTCAGATCTGCAAGACTTATGGGCTAATTCTGAGCCCAACCAAAATGAAGCTCGCGGTCTCCGAGGTCGAATTTCTTGGGGCAGTGCTGGGTAACCAGCGGATCAAATTACAGCCCCATATTATCAAGAAGATCGCCACCTTTCAGGAACAAGAACTCTTGCCCACAAAAGGGCTCCGAGCTTGGCTCGGAATACTGAATTACGCCCGGAATTATATTCCCAATTTGGGAACATTACTCGGGCCACTCTACGCTAAGACCAGTCCAACCGGAGAAAAACGGTGGAATACTCAAGACTGGGACTTAGTAGCCAGAATCAAAGCACTGGTGCAGCAATTACCAAATCTAGAACTACCACCAGAACACAGCTACATGATTCTGGAAACAGACGGTTGTAGGACCGGATGGGGTGGAATCTGCAAATGGAAACCACAGAAGTATGACCCCAAATCAACCGAAAAGATCTGCGCCTACGCCAGCGGCAAATTTCAGCCACTCAAATCAACAATTGATGCTGAGCTCTTTGCCGTGATGAATTCCTTAGAGGCGCTCAAAATATATTATTTGGACAAGGCTGAACTGACAACCCGGACGGACTGTCAGGCAATTATTAGTTTCTTCAATAAATCAGCCAACAACAAGCCTTCCCGCGTACGCTGGATGGCCTTCACTGATTATATCACAGGCACAGGACTGACGATGCAGTTCGAACATGTTCACGGAGGAGACAACCAACTGGCTGCCACCCTCTCGCGACTAATCACTGCCCTTGTCTTTTCAGGATGGCCTGTCCCAACAGATCTGGAGGCCCTCCATCTAATAGCCACCACCGTCCAGGAAGCACCACAAGCAGCCCCGCACATCATACAGACATACCTTACAGCGGCCACTCTCTTGTGCAACACTATGACCAACAACTCCGTCATCTCCGGGACCTCCCCATGTCCCTCACCGAATATGATGCTACAAGAAGGCAGCTGCAACAATTGGAGCGCCAAAGTGCCCAAAACGCCCTTACCGCCCTCCAACACTTCCGGGCCCTGTACGCCCTCAAGTTAGCAGAAGCAGCAAAGCGCGCAAAACACAAGACCACGGGTAACTTCTGGGCCCAGTGGTACCCTGTTCTCACACAGATCGACACACAACTCAAAACAGCAGTCAATCTCACGGCTGACTCAGCACAACGACTGCCTGCCTTCCTGTTCTAAACCGGACCGGCTTACTTGCGCGCAAAGCAAAGGCTTACTTCGACCAGAAGAAACGCATCGCTACCTTACTTCGACCAGAAGAAACGCATCGCTACCTTATCCCTCTTTATGTAAAGAAGATAAGATAAGATAACAGCAGCCCACTGCTGTCCCCTCTTTCTGTAAAAACAAGATGCGATCTTATCGCAGTTGTATCCCTGCCAGCTATAAATATACCTCTTGGGCCTTCATGCAAGGCACGCAAGAAACTTAGCCAAAAACTTCTCTGAGTATTTCCATTTCCCTGAGTGTTTCCATTTTCCGCAAAACCCGCGCAAACATCCGTACACCGTCTTTGGTATCAGAGCTCAGTTCTTTCCATGGCTGAGTAAAACCCCTTCGGTCTAGGTACTCTTTAGGGACGAGTGTGTTGGTTTCCAACCGTATGGCCGTTACTACCCAGACCATCGTATGCCGAAAAATCCTGGATTGACCCCTCGGGTGGCACAGAGGCTGGACCTAATAAGTCCACCGCAAGGTCAATATTGGGAAAGAAGTAGGTACCCCTGGTTTAGGTGAGAAGGAGACTGAAGTATGTCTTCTGCCAAGCTTAGTGTCTGAACTGCAAAAGGCCGCAGTGCGCGTAAATCTGCAAGAGGCAGTAGCTGCCAGTCGGATGAGCAGGACTGATACTTGGCAAAGCCTTTGACATCCTCCTAGTACTCATCTCTTGTTCGATACGGACGGATCGATACCACACACTTGGACTCTCGAGTACTTAGACTGTTTCTCTTCTTCATCTCCGTCCCTGTTTGTGTATGGACACTTTCTTGCCAGCTAAAACAACCAGCTCTTACCAAGAAGCCTTGAAGGCCGTAGAACCGATTGATCACCCAGCAACCGGTTTTGTCAAACCACAAGACCCTGAAAGAAATTCAGAGTGATCTCCAGTTCCTAAGAACACGACAACCAAGGAACTCTGTTCCTGAGTCCCTCCTCACACGACTTGAGCAGTTGTCGCTCGGTCCAAAAGTACGACCTCCCGAACCACGTGGGAGACTACTTGTGAACAAGGACCCTTTGCGTATTTTGCAGGAGGAACAAGCCAAATTAAATGGCAACCTCTCAGGTTCGGCTGCAGGAACAACAGCCCCAGCCCTTGGTCGAGGACCAAATCCGGGACTACCGGCGAAACAAACGCCGACTGTACAACACACAGCAGGCCACACGGCGGATATTCCGCCGTCTCACAGGCCAACCAACGGAACATCTCCTGGAACAACATCTTGACCCCCAGGAACAATTGCGACTCTCGATGCGGGAGAGGGCAGCTATCGCCCCCGCCGAAGTCCTTTATCATTCCCGCACAGCCGATGATCACCATAGGGTGTATATGCATCGTTCTGAAGAGTCCATCAGCTGCGTAGGAGACGCACAAGTGGACCGCAATTTTATTCAAGAAGAAAGTTATCAACAGCCTGGTACACAGCAAAGATGAAGTTTGAATTTTCATCTTGGCGTGATCAGTCGATTACAGATCCTGCCATCGACTGATGCCTAGGGGGGCACGCATGGCCCTGTTGTGTGTCCGAGACAACCGATGGCATGGTGACAAGGCGGCCTTATCGCCACTGATGGGAAGTAAACCTGACACGGGGACGTCAGAACATGGGTGTATATCATTCCATGATATGATGCTAGCACTAGTTGGTGACTTTTATACACAGGAATATTAAACAGATCCAGACTCCCCGTCCCCGGCTTACTCGTAGCGATGACACTTGGCGGTGTGGTGAAGCAAACTTACTCATCACCCGAGGACTTATCGGGCGTCTCTCGAACACCCCGAATGTGGCCTTTGCCTATGAGGTCACAGGCGTTATTGACTATCTGGCTAGTCATGAGATACATGCTCTCCCTGGGAAGCGGTACTCAACAGAACAATTATGCGGGATGAACTGGCTTCTCCAGCCTTCTCGCGTTATCCCAGTACCCCTGACACCCTCGGAAGTCACATGTCATACGCTCTTTGATGGACGAGTGTCCTTGAGCTTCAACCAGTATGCCTCCATTCCTACCTCTGATGCACTAGAGGAAGAGGACACTGAGATTGTTGCCGTCCTACTCCAGGACCTACAAAAAGCAGAACCCGCAGCAAGATGGGATACCCTGGGGGAACCCAGTGGCAAATTTGACTATTATGTCAGGTATGCAGCACCTCCCTCTTACTTCGAGCCCTTCCCCATGATCCCTACCGGATGGGATGTTGATCCTAGCCCAGCTGCACAAGAAATAACTCAACAGCAACAGA
>RXID01016841.1:0-41293 GCA_005019695.1 Trichopus zeylanicus subsp. travancoricus
TTAAACACCAAAGAATTGAAATCGATCCATCAAAGATCATAGACATCTTGGATATGCCTCTGCTTAACATCTTGAAGTACTTGAGGTCATCCGAGGCTAACTTGCATGCATAAGGATATTAATCTTAAACTTCTGCAGAAATTGTAAACCCTTTTCCAAATTGATGAAAAATGATGCTCTATTCATTTGGTGTCAAGAATACTAACTAGCCTTTGAAGATATTAAGCAATATATCTTAAAGCCACTAGTGTTGGTGTCACCTATGCCTGATAGACCCTTAATCCTTTATATGGCCTAATGGAAGGATCCCTAGGAGCTATTCTCACCAAGAATAATGAAGAATTCAAAGAAAACACGCTCTACTATTTGAGTAGAATGGTAGTACGAGCAGAGCAATTATTCTCCTATTCACAAGTTTTGACCAACACTCATATTCATAGTGAAAAACCTTAAATATTATTTGCTCTCTCATTTGGTAATCGTACTATCAAAAATTGATCCCATAAATTACTTGATGATTACACCTATATTGTTAAACACCAATGAACTAAAATCCAAGGCCAACTTGCATGCATAAGGATATTAATCTTAAACTTCTCCAGAAATTGTAAACCCTTTTCCAAATTAATGAAAAATGTTTCTCTATTCATTTGGTGTCAAGAATACTAACAAGCCTTTGAAGAGATTAAGCAATATCTCTTAAAGCCACTAGTCTTGGTATCACCTATGCTTGATAGACCCTTAATCCTTTATATTGCCTAATGGAAGGATCCCTAGGAGCTATTCTCACCTAGAACAATGAAGAATTCAAAGAAAACACACTCTACTATTTGACTAGAATGGTAGTAGGGGTAGAGCAATTATTCTCCTATTCAAAACAGTTGTCCAACACTCATATTCATAGTGAAAAAGTTTAAATATAATTTGCTATCTCATTAGGTAATCCTACTATCAGAAATTGATCCCATAAAATACTTGATGATTAGACCTATAATGTTAAACACCAAAGAACTGAAATCGATCCATCAAAGATCAAAGACATCTTGGATATGCCTCTCCGTAACATCTTAAAGTAGTTGAGGTCATCCAAGGCTAACTTGCATGCATAAGGATATTGATCTTAAACATCTCCAGAAATTGTAAACCCTTTTCCAAATTGATGAACAATGATGCTCTATTCATTTGGGGTCAAAAATACTAACAAGCCTTTGAAGAGATTAAGCAATATATCTTAAAGACACTACTCATGGTATCACCTATGCTTGATAGACCCTTAATCCTTTATATGGCCTGATGGAAGGATCCCTAGGAGCTATTCTCACCTAGAATAATGAAGAATTCAAAGAGAACAAACTACTATTTGAGTAGAATGGTAGTAGGGGTAGAGCAATTATTCTTCTATTCAAAAGTGATGACCAACACTCATATTCATAGTGAAAAAGCTTAAATATTATTTGCTATCTCATTAGGTAATCCTACTATCAAAAATTGATCCCATAAAATACTTGATGATTAGACCTATATTCTTAAACACCAAAGAATTGAAATCGATCCATCATCAATAAAATACATCTCATATATTCCTCAGCTTAACATCTGGAAGTAGTTGAGGTCATCCGAGGCTTACTTGCATGCATAAGGATATTAATATTAAATTTCTCCAGAAATTGTAAACCCTTTTCCAAATTGATGAAAAATGATGCTCTATTCATTTGGTGTCAAGAATACTAACTAGCGTTTGAAGAGATTAAGCAATATCTCTTAAAGCCACTAGTCTTGGTATCACCTATGCTTGATAGACCCTTAATCCTTTATATTGCCTAATAGAAGGATCCCTAGGAGCTAATCTCACCTAGAATAATGAAGAATTCAAAGAAAACACACTCTACTATTTGAGTAGAATGGTAGTAGGGGTAGAGCAATTATTCTCCTATTCAAAAGTGCTGACCAACACTCATATTCAGAGTGAAAAAGCTTAAATATTATTTGCCCTCACATTAGGTAATCCTACTATCAAAAATAGATCGCACAAAATACTTGATGATTAGACCTATATTGTTAAACACCAAAGAACTAAAATCGATCCATCAAAGATCAAAGACATCTTGGATATGCCTCTGCTTAACATCTTGAAGTAGTTGAGGTCATCGAAGGCCTACTTGCACGCATAAGGATATTCATCTTAAACTTCTCCAGAAATTGTAAAACCTTTTCCAAATTGATGAAAAATGATGCTTTATTCATTTGGGTCAAGAATACTAACAAGCGTTTGAAGAGATTAAGCAATATCTCTTAAAGCCACTAGTCTTGGTATCACCTATACTTGATAGACCCTTAATCCTTTATATCGGCTAATGGAAGGATCCCTAGGAGCTATTCTCACCTAAAATAATGAATAATTCAAAGAAAACACACTCTGCTATTTGAGTAGAATGGTAGTAGGGGTAGAGCAATCATTCTCCTATTCAAAAGTGATGACCAACACTCATATTCATACTGAAAAAGCTTAAATATTATTTGCTCTCTCATTAGGTAATCCTACTATCAAAAATTGATCCCACAAAATACTTGATGATTAGACCTATATTCTTAAACACTAAAGAATTGAAATCGATCCATCAAAGATCAAATACATCTTGGATATTCCTCTGCTTAACATCTTGAAGTAGTTGAGGTCATCCGAGGCTAACTTGCATGCATAAGGATATTAATCTTAAACTTCTCCAGAAATTGTAAACCCTTTTCCAAATTGATGAAAAATGATGCTCTATTCATTTGGTGTCCAGAATACTAACTAGCGTTTGAAGAGATTCAGCAATATCTCTTAAAGCCACTAGTCTTGGTATCACTTATGCTTGATAGACCCTTAATCCTTTGTATTGCCAAATAGAAGGATCCCTAGGAGCTATTCTCACCTAGAATAATGAAGAATTCAAAGAAAACACACTCTACTATTTGAGTAGAATGGTAGTAAAGGTAGAGCAATTATTCTCCTATTCAAAAGTGTTGACCAACACTCATATTCATAGTGAAAAAGCTTAAATATTATTTGCCCTCTCATTAGGTAATCCTACTATCAAAAAAAGATCCCATAAAATACTTGATGATTAGACCTATATTGTTAAACACCAAAGAACTCAAATCGATCCATCAAAGATCAAAGACGTCTTGGATATTCCTCTGCTTAACATCTTGAAGTAGTTGAGGTCATCGAAGGCTAACTTGCATACAAAAGGATATTAATCTGAAACTTCTCCAGAAATTGTAAACCCTTTCCCAAATTGATGAAAAATGATTGTCTATTCATTTGGGGTCAAGAATACTAACAAGCCATTGAAGTGATTAAGCAATATCTCTTAAATCCACTAGTGTTGATATCAACTATGTTTGATAGACCCTTAATCCTTTATATGGCCTGATGGAAGGATCCCTAGGAGCCATTCTCACCTAGAATAATGAAGAATTCAAACAAAACGCACTCTACTATTTGAGTAGAATGGTAGTAGGGGTAGAGAAATTATTCTCCTATTCACAAGTTTTGACCAACACTTATATTCATAGTGAAAAACCTTAAATATTATTTGCTCTCTCATTTGGTAATCGTACTATCAAAAATTGAACCCATAAATTACTTGATGATTATACCTATATTGTTAAACACCACTGAACTAAAATCGATCCATCAAAGATCAAAGACATCTTGGATATGCCTCTGCTTAACTTCTTGAAGTAGTTGAGGTCATCCAAGGCTAACTTGCATGCATAAGGGTATTCATCTTAAACATCTCCAAAAATTTAAAACCCTTTTCCAAATTGATGAAAAATGATACCCTATTCATTTGGGGTCAAGAATACTAACAAGCCTTTGAAGAGACTAAGCAATATCTCTTCAAGCCACTAGTGTTGGTATCACCTATGCTTGATAGACCCTTAATCCTTTATATGGCCTAATGGAAGGAGCCCTAGGAGCTATTCTCACCTAGAATAATGAAGAATTGAAAAAAAACACACTCTACTATTTGAGTAGAATGGTAGAAGGGGTAGGGCAATTATTCTCCTATTCAAAAGTGTTGACCAACACTCATATTCATAGTGAAAAAGCTTCAATATTATTTGCTCTCTCATTAGGTAATCCTACTATCAAAAATTGATCCCATAAAATACAAGATGATTAGACCTATATTGTTAAACACCAGAAAACTGAAATCGATCCATCAAAGATCAAAGACATCTTGGATATGCCTCTGCTTGACATCTTGAAGTAGTTGAGGTCATGCAAGGCTAACTTGCATACATAAGGATATTAATCTAAAACTTCTCCAGAAATTGTAAACCCTTTCCCAAATTGATGAAAAATGATTGTCTATTCATTTGGGGACAAGAATACTAACAAGCCTTTGAAGAGACTAAGCAATATCTCTTAAAGCCAATAGTGTTGGTATCACCTATGCTTGATAGACCCTTAATCCTTTATATGGCCTAATGGAAGGAACCCTCGGAGCTATTCTCACCTAGAATAATGAAGAATTCAAAGAAAACACACTCTGCTATTTGAGTAGAATTGTAGTAGGGGTAGAGCAATTATTATCCTATTCAAACGTGTTGACCAACACTCATATTCATAGTGAAAAAGCTTAAATATTATTTTTTCTCTCATTAGGTAATCCTACTATCAAAAATTGATCCCATAAAATACTTTATGTTTAGACCTATATTGTTAAACACCAACAAATTGAAATCGATCCATCAAAGATCAAAGACATCTTGGATATGCCTCTGCTTGACATCTTGAAGTAGTTGAGGTCATCCAAGGGTAACTTGAATGCATAAGGATATTCGTCTTAAACTTCTCCAGAAATTGTAAACCCTTTTCCAAATTGATGAAAAATGATGCTCTATTCATTTGGGGTCAAGAATACTAACAAGCCTTTGAAGAGATTAAGCAATATCTCTTAAAGCCTCTAGTCTTGGTATCACCTATGCTTGATAGAACCTTAATCCTTTATATGGCCTAATGGAAGGATCCCGAGGAGCTATTCTCACCTAGAATAATGAAGAATTCAAAGAAAACACACGCTCCTATTTGAGTAGAATGGTAGTAGGGGTAGAGCAATTATTCTCCAATTCAAAATTGTTGACCAACACTCATATTCATAGTGAAAAAGCCTAAATATTATTTGCTCTATCATTAGGTAATCCTACTATCAAAAAATAATCACATAAAGTACTTTATGATTAGACCTATATTGTTAAACAGCAAAGAAGGGAAATTGATCCATCAAAGATCAATGACATCATGGATATGCCTCTGCTTAACATCTTGAAGTAGTTGAGGTCATCCAAGGCTAACTTGCAGGCATAAGGTTATTCATCTTAAACTTCTCCAGAAATTGTAAACTCTTTTCCAAATTGATAAAAAATGATTGTCTATACATTTGGGGTCAAGAATACAAACAAGCCTTTGAAGAGATTAAGCAATATCTCTTAAAGCCACTACTGTTGGTATCACCTAGAATATGGAAGAATTCAAAGAAAACACGCGGTACTATGAGTAGAATGGTAGTAGGGGTAGAGCAATTATTCTCCTATTCAAAACAGTTGTCCAACACTCATATTCATAGTGAAAAAGCTTAAATATTATTTGCTCTCTCATTACGTATTCCTACTATCAAAAATTGATCCCATAAAATACTTGATATTTAGGCCTATATTCTTAAACACCAAAGAAATCGATCCATTAAAGAACAAAGACATCTTGGATTTGCCTCTGCTTAACATCTTGAAGTAGTTGAGCTCATCCAAGGCAAACTTGCATGCATAAGGATATTCATCCTAAACTTCTCCATAAATTGTAAACCCTTTTCCAAATTGATGAAAAATGATGTTCTATTCATTTGGGGTCAAGAATACTAACAAGCCTTTGAAGAGATTAAGCAATATCTCTTAAAGCCACTAGTGTTGATATCACCTATGCCTGAGAGACCCATAATCCTTTATATGACCTGATGGAAGGATCCCTAGGAGCAATTCTCACCTAGAATAATGAAGAATTCAAAGAAAACACACTCTAATATTTGAGTAGAATGGTAGTAGGGGTTTAGCAATTATTCTCCTATTCACAAGTTTTGACCAACACTCATATTCATAGAGAAAAACCTTAAATATTATTTGCTCTCTCGTCTGGTAATCGTACTATCAAAAATTGATCCCATAAATTACTTGATGATTAGGCCTATATTGTTAAACACCATTGAACTAAAATCGATCCATCAAAGATCAAAGACATCATGGGTATGCCTCTGCTTAACTTCCTGAAGTAGTTGAGGTCATCCAAGGCTAACTTGCATGCATAAGGATATTCATCTTAAACATATCCAGAAATTGTAAACCCTTTTCCAAATTGATGAAAAATGATGCCCTATTCATTTGGGGTCCAGAATACTAACAAGCCTTTGAAGAGATTAAGCAATATCTCTTAAAGCCACTAGTGTTGGTATCACCTATGCTTGATAGACCCTTAATCCTTTATATGGCCTAATGGAAGGATCCCTAGGAGCTATTGTCATCTAGAATAATGAAGAATTCAAAGAAAACACACTCTACTATTTGAGTAGAATGGTAGAAGGGGTAGAGCAATTATCCTCCTATTCAAACGTGTGGACCAACACTCATATTCATAGTGAAAAAGCTTAAATATTATTTTCTCTCTCATTTGGTAATCCTCCGATCAAAAATTGATCCCATAAAATTATTTTTGATTAGACCACTATTGTCAAACACCAACAAATTGAAATCGATCCATCAAAGGTCAAAGACATCTTGGATATGCCTCTGCTTAACATCTTGAAGTAGTTGAGGTAATCCCAGGCTAACTTGCATGCAAAAGGATATTCGTCTTAAACTTCTTCAGGAATTGTAAACCCTTTTCCAAATTGATGAAAAATGATGCTCTATTCATTTGGGGTCAAGAATACTAACAAGCCTTTGAAGAGATTAAGCAATATCTCTTAAAGCCTCTAGTCTTGGTATCACCTATGCTTGATAGACCCTTAATCCTTTATATGGCCTGATGGAAGGATCCCAAGGAGCTATTCTCACCTAGAATAATGAAGAATTCAAGGAAAACACACTCTACTATTTGAGTAGAATGGTAGTAGGGGTAGAGCAATTATTCTCCTATTCAAAAGTGTTGTCCAACACTCATATTCATAGTGAAAAAGCATAAATATTATTTGCTCTCTCATTAGGTAATTCGACTATCAAAAATTGATCCCATAAAATACTTGATGATTACACCTATATTGTTAAACACCAAAGAATTGAAATGGATCCATCAAAGATCAAAGACATCTTGGATATGCTTCGGCTTAACACCTTGAAGTAGTTGAGGTCATCCAAGGATAACTTCCATGCATAAGGATATTAATCTTAAACTTCTCCAGAAATTGTAAACCCTTTTCCAAATTGATGAAAAATAATGCTCTATTCATTTGGGGTCAACAATACTAACAAGCTTTTGAAGAGATTAAGCAATATCTCTTAAAGCCACTAGTCTTGGTATCACCTATGCGTGATAGACCCTTAATCCATTATATGGCCTAATGGAAGGATCCCTTGGAGCTATTCTCACCTAGAATAATGAAGAATTCGAAGAAAACACACTCTACTATTTGAGTAGAATGGTAGTAGGGGTAGAGCAATTATTCTCCTATTCAAAAGTGTTGACCAACACTCATATTCATAGTGAAAAAGCTTAAATATTATTTGCCCTCTCATTAGGCAATCCTACTATCAAAAAAAGATCCCAGAAAATACTTGATGATTAGACCTATATTGTTAAACACCAAAGAACTAAAATCGATCCATCAAATATCAAAGACCTCATGGATATGCCTCTGCTTAACATCTTGAAGTAGTTGAGGTCATTGAAGGCCAACTTGCACGCATAAGGATATTCATCTTAAACTTCTCCAGAAATTGTAAACCCTTTTCCAAATTGATGAAAAATGATGCTTTATTCATTTGGGATCAAGAATAGTATCAAGCCTTTGAAGAGATTAAGCAATATCTCTTAAAGCCACTAGTCTTGGTATGACCTATGCTTGATAGACCCTTAATCCTTTATATCGGCTAATGGAACGATCCCTACGAGCTATTCTCACCTAAAACAATGAATAATTCAAAGAAAACACACTCTCCTATTTGAGTAGAATGGTAGTAGGGGTAGAGCAATTATTCTCCTATTCAAAAGTGATGACCAACACTCATATTCATAGTGAAAACCTTAAATATTATTTGCTATCTCATTAGGTAATCCTACTATCAAAAATTGATCCCATAAAATACTTGATGATTAGACCTATATTGTTAAACACCAAAGAACTGAAATCGATCCATCAAAGATCAAAGACATCTTGGATATGCCTCTGCGTAACATCTTGAGGTAGTTGAGGTCATGCCAGGCTAACTTGCATGCATAAGGATATTAATCTTAAACTTCTCCAGAAATTGTAAACCCTGTTCCAAATTGATGAACAATGATGCTCTATTCATTTGGGGTCAAAAATACTAACAAGCCTTTGAAGAGATTAACCAATATATCTCAAAGCCACTAGTGTTGGTATCACCTATGCTTGATAGACCCTTAATCGTTTATATGGCCTAATGGAAGGATCCCTAGGAGCTATTCTCACCCAGAATAATGATGAATACAAAGAAAACACACTCTACTATTTGAGTAGAATGGTAGTAGGGGTAGAGCAATTATTCTCCTATTCAAAAGTGTTGACCAACACTCATATTCATAGTGAAAAAGCTTAAATATTATTTGCTATCTCATTAGGTAATCCTACTATGGAGTAATGATCCCATAAAATACTTGATGATTAGACCTATATTGTTCAACACCAAAGAATTGAAATCGATCCATCAAAGATCAAATACATCTTGGATATGCCTCTGCTTAACATCTTGAAGTAGTTGAGGTCATCCGAGGCTAACTTGCTTGCATAAGGATATTAATCTTAAACTTCTCCAGAAATTGTAAACCCTTTTCCAAATTGATGAAAAATGATGCTCTATTCATTTGGTGTCAAGAATACTAACTAGCGTTTGAAGAGATTAAGCAATATCTCTTAAAGCCACTAGTCTTGGTATCACCTATGCTTGATAGACCCTTAATCCTTTATATTGCCTAATAGAAGGATCCCTAGAAGCTATTCTCACCAAGAATAATGAAGAATTCAAAGAAAACACACTCTACTATTTGAGTAGAATGGTAGTAGGGGTAGAGCAATTATTCTCCTATTCAAAAGTGTTGACCAACACTCATATTCATAGTGAAAAAGCTTAAATATTATTTGCCCTCTCATTAGGCAATCCTACTATCAAAAAAAGATCCCAGAAAATACTTGATGATTAGACCTATATTGTTATACACCAAAGAACTGAAATCGATCCATCAAAGATCAAAGACATCTTGGATATGCCTCAGCTTAACATCTTGAAGTAGTTGAGATCATCCAGGACTAACTTGCATGCATAAGGATATTAATCTTAAACTTCTCCACAAATTGTAAATCCTTTTCCAAATTGATGAAAAATGATGCTCTATTCATTTGGGGTCAAGAATACTAACAAGCCTTTGAAGAGATTATGCAATATCTCTTAAAGCCACTAGTGTTGGTATCACCTATGCCTGATAGACCCTTAATCCTTTATATGGCCTAATGGAAGGATCCCTAGGAGCTATTCTCACCTAGAATAATGAAGAATTCAAAGAAAACACACTCTCCTATTTGAGTAGAATGGTAGTAGGGGTAGTGCAATTATTCTCCTATTCACAAGTGTTGACCAACACTCATATACATAGTGAAAAAGCTTAAATATTATTTGCTCTCTCATTAGGTAATCCTACTATCAAAAATTGATCCCATAAAATACTAGATGATTAGACCCATATTCTTAAACACCAAAGAATTGAAATCGATCCATCAAAGATCAAAGACATCTTGGATATGCCTCTCCTTAACATCTTGAAGTACTTGAGGTCATCCGAGGCTAACTTGCATGCATAAGGATATTAATCTTAAACTTCTCCAGAAATTGTAAACCCTTTTCCAAATTGATGAAAAATGATGCTCTATTCATTTGGGGTCAAGAATACTAACAAGCCTTTGAAGAGATTAAGCAATATCTGTTTAAGCCACTAGTGTTGGTATCACCTATGCCTGATAGACCCTTAATCCTTTATATGGCCTAATGGAAGGATCCCTAGGAGCTATTCTCACCTAGAATAATGAAGAATTCAAAGAAAACACACTCTCCTATTTGAGTAGAATGGTAGTAGGGGTAGAGCAATTATTCTCCTATTCAAAAGTGTTGACCAACACTCATATTCATAGTGAAAAAGCTTAAATATTATTTGCTCTCTCATTAGGCAATCCTACTATCAAAAATTGATCACATAAATACTTGATGATTAGACCTATATTCTTAACCACCAAAGAACTGAAATCGATCCATCAAATATCAAAGACACCTTGGATATGCCTCTGCGTAACATCTTGAAGTAGTTGAGGTCATCCAAGGCTAACTTGCATGCATAAGGATATTAATCTTAAACTTCTCCACAAATTGTAAATCCTTTTCTGAATTGATGAAAAATGATGCTCTATTCATTTGGGGTCAAGAATACTAACAAGCCTTTGAAGACATTAAGCAAAATCTCTTAAAGTCACTAGTGTTGGTATCACCTATGCCTAATAGACCCTTAATCCTTTATATGGCCTAATGGAAGGATCCCTAGGAGCTATTCTCACCTAGAATAATGAAGAATTCAAAGAAAACACGCTCTACTATTTGAGTAGAATGGTAATACAGCTAGAGCAATTATTCTCCTATTCACAAGTTTTGACCAACACTCATATTCATAGTGAAAAACCTTAAATATTATTTGCTCTCTCATTTGGTAATCGTACTATCAAAAATTGATCCCATAAATTACTTGATGATTAGACCTATATTGTTAAACACCAATGAACTAAAATCGATCCATCAAAGATCGAAGATATCTTGGATATGCCTATGCTTAACATCTTGAAGTAGTTGAGGTCATCCAAGGCCAACTTGCATGCATAAGGATATTAATCTTAAACTTCTCCAGAAATTGTAAACCCTTTTCCAAATTGATGAAAAATGTTGCTCTATTCATTTCGTGTCAAGAATACTAACTAGCCTTTGAAGAGATTAAGCAATATCTCTTAAAGCCACTAGCCTTGGTATCACCTATGCTTGATAGACCCTTAATCCTTTATATTGCCAAATGGAAGGATCCCTAGGAGCTATTCTCACCTAGAATAATGAAGAATTCAAAGAAAAGACACTCTACTATTTGACTAGAATGGTAGTAGGGGTAGAGCAATTATTCTCCTATTCAAAAGTGTTGACCAACACTCATATTCATAGTGAAAAAGCTTAAATATTATTTGCCCTCTCATTCGGTAATCCTGCTATCAAAAAATGATCCCCTAAAATACTTGATGATTAGACCTATATTGTTGAACACCAAAGAGCTAAAATCGATCCATCAAAGATCAAAGACCTCATGGATATGCCTCTGCTTAACATCTTGAAGTAGTTGAGGTCATCGAAGGCCTACTTGCACGCATAAGGATATTCATCTTAAACATCTCCAGAAATTGTAAACCCTTTTCCAAATTGATGAAAAATGATGCTTTATTCATTTGGGGTCAAGAATAGTAACAAGCCTTTGAAGAGATTAAACAAAATCTCTTAAAGCCACTAGTACTGGTATGACCTATGCTTTATAGACCCTTAATCCTTTATATCGGCTAATGGAAGGATCCGTAGGAGCTATTCTCACCTAAAATAATGAATAATTCAAAGAAAACACACTCTGCTATTTGAGTAGAATGGTAGTAGGTGTAGAGCAATCATTCTCCTATTCAAAAGTGTTGACCAACACTCATATTCATAGTGAAAAAGCTTAAATATTATTTGCTATCTCATTAGGAAATCCTGCTATCAAAAATTGATCCCATAAAATACTTGATGATTAGACCTATATTGTTAAACACCAAAGAACTGAAATCGATCCATCAAAGATCAAAGAAATCGTGGATATGCCTCTGCTTAACATCTTGAAGTAGTTGAGGTCATCCAAGGCTAACTTGCATGCATAAGGATATTAATCTTAAACTTCTCCACAAATTGTAAACCGTTTTCCAAATTGATGAAAAAAGATGCTCTATTCATTTGGGGTCGAGAATACTAACAAGCCTTTGAAGAGATTAAGCAATATCTCTTAAAACCACTAGTGTCGGTATCACCTATGCCTGATAGACCCTTAATCCTTTATATGGCCTAATGGAAGGATCCCTAGGAGCTATTCTCACTAGAATAATGAAAAATTCAAAGAAAACACACTCTCCTATTTGAGTAGAATGGTAGTAGGGGTAGAGCAATTATTCTCCTATTCAAAAGTGTTGACCAACACTCATATTCATAGTGAAAAAGCTTAAATATTATTTGCACTCTCATTAGGTAATCCTACTATCAAAAATTGATCCCATAAAATACTTGATGATTTGACCTATATTCTTAAACACCAAAGAATTGAAATCGATCCATCAAAGATCAAAGACATCTTGGATATGCCTCTGCTTAACATCTTGAAGTACTTGAGGTCATCCGAGGCTAACTTGCATGCATATGGATATTAATCTTAAACTTCTGCAGAAATTGTAAACCCTTTTCCAAATTGATGAGAAATGATGCTCTATTCATCTGGTGTCAAGAATACTAACTAGCCTTTGAAGATATTAAGCAATATCTCTTAAAGCCACTAGTGTTGGTGTCACCTATTCCTGATAGACCCTTAATCCTTTATATGGCCTAATGGAAGGATCCCTAGGAGCTATTCTCACCTAGAATAATGAAGAATTCAAAGAAAACACACTCTACTATTTGAGTAGAATGGTAGTACGGGCAGAGCAATTATTCTCCTTTTCACAAGTTTTGACCAACACTCATTTTCATAGTGAAAAACCTTAAATATTATTTGCTCTCTCATTTGGTAATCGTACTATCAAAAATTGATCCCAAAAATTACTTGATGATTAGACCTAAATTGTTAAACACCAATGAACTAAAATCAATCCATCATAGATCGATGATATCTTGGATATGCCTGTGCTTAACATCTTGAAGTAGTTGAGGTCATCCAAGGCTAACTTGCATGCATAAGGATATTAATCTTAAACTTCTCCTGAAATTGTAAACCCTTTTCCAAATTGATGAACAATGATGCTCTATTCATTTGGGGTCAAAAATACTAACAAGCCTTTGAAGAGATTAAGCAATATATCTTAAAGACACTAGTCATGGTATCACCTATGCTGGAAAGACCCTTAATCCTTTATATGGCCTGATGGAAGGATCCCTAGGAGCTATTCACACCTAGAAAAATGAAGAATTCAAAGAAAACACACTACTATTTGAGTAGAATGATAGCAGGGGTAGAGCAATTATTCTTCTATTCAAAAGTGTTGACCAACACTCATATTCATAGTGAAAAAGCTTAAATATTATTCGCTCTCTCATTAGGTAATCCTACTATCAAAAATTGATCCCATAAAATACTTGATGATTAGACCTATATTCTTAAACACCAAACAATTGAAATCGATCCATCAAAGATCAAATACATCTTGGATATGCCTCTGCTTAACATCTGGAAGTAGTTGAGGTCATCCGAGGCTAACTTGCATGCATAAGGATATTAATCTTAAACTTCTCCAGAAATTGTAAACCCTTTTCCAAATTGATGAAAAATGATGCTCTATTCATTTGGTGTCAAGAATACTAACTAGCCTTTGAAGAGATTAAGCAATATCTCTTAAAGCCACTAGTCTTGGTATCACCTATGCTTGATAGACCCTTAATCCTTTATATTGCCTAATGGAAGGATCCCTAGGAGCTATTCTCACCTAGAATAATGAAGAATTCAAAGAAAACACACTCCACTATTTGAGAAGAATGGTAGTAGGGGTAGAGCAATCATTCTCTTATTCAAAAGTGTTGACCAACACTCATATTCATAGTGAAAAAGCTTAAATATTATTTGCCCTCTCATTAGGTAATCCTACTATCAAAAAATGATACCCTAAAATACTTGAAGAGATTAAGCAATATCTCTTAAAGACACTAGTCTTGGTATGACCTATGCTTGATAGACCCTTAATCCTTTATATCAGCTAATGGAAGGATCCCTAGGAGCCATTCTCACCTGAAACAATGAATAATTCAAAGAAAACACACTCTTCTATTTGAGTTGAATGGTAGTAGGGGTAGAGCAATTATTCTCCTATTCATAAGTGTTGACCAACACTCATATTCATAGTGGAAAATCTTAAATATTATTTGCTATCTCATTAGGTAATCCTACTATCAAAAATTGATGCCATAAAATACTTGATGATTAGACCTATATTGTGAAACACCAAAGAACTAAAATCGATCCATCAAAGATCAAAGACCTCATGGATATGCCTCTGCTTCACATCTTGAAGTTGTTGAGGTCAACGAACGCCTACTTGCATGCATAAGGATATTCATCTTAAACTTCTCCAGAAATTGTAAACCCTTTTCCAAATTGATGAAAAATGATGCTTTATTTATTTGGGGTCAAGAATAGTAACAAGCCTTTGAAGAGATTAAGCAATATCTCTTAAGGCTACTAGTCTTGGTATGACCTATGCTTGATAGACCCTTAATCCTTTATATCGGCTAATGGAAGGATCCCTAGGAGCCATTCTCACCTGAAACAATGAATAATTCAAAGAAAACACACTCTTCTATTTGAGTAGAATGGTAGTAGGGGTAGAGCAATTATTCTCCTATTCAAAAGTGTTGACCAACACTCATATTTATAGTGGAAAAGCTTAAATATTATTTGCTATCTCATTAGGTAATCCTACTATCAAAAATTTATCCCATAAAATATTTGATGATTAGACCTATATTGTTAAACACCACAGAACTGAAATCGATCCATCAAAGATCAAAGACATCTTGGATATACCTCTGCGTAACATCTTGAAGTAGTTGAGGTCATCCAAGGCTAACTTACATGGATAAGGATATTGATCTTAAACTTCTCCAGAAATTGTAAACCCTTTTCCAAATTGATGAACAATGATGCTCTATTCATTTGGGGTCAAAAATACTAGCAAGCCTTTGAAGTGATTAAGCAATATATCTTAAAGACACTAGTTATGGTATCACCTATGCTTGATAGACCCTTAATCCTTTATATGGCCTGATGGAAGGATCCCTAGGAGCTATTCTCACCTAGAATAATGAAGAATTCAAAGAAAACACACTCTACGATTTGAGTAGAATGGTAGTAGGGGTAGAGCAATTATTCAACTATTCAAAAGTGTTGACCAACACTCATATTCATAGTGAAAAAGCTTAAATATTATTTGCTCTCTCATTAGTTAATCCTCCTATCAAAAATTGATCCCATAAAATACTTGATGATTAGACCTATATTGTTAAACACCAAAGAATTGAAATCGATCCATCAAAGATCAAAGACATCTTGGATATGCCTCTGCTTAACATCTTGAAGTACTTGAGGTCATCCAAGGCTAACTTGCATACATAAGGATATTAATCTGAAACTTCTTCAGAAATTGTAATCCCTTTCCCAAATTGATGAAAAATGATTGTCTATTCATTTTGGGTCAAGAATACTAACAAGCCTTTGAAGAGATTAAGCAATATCTCTTAGAGCCAGTAGTGTTGATATCAGCTATGCTTGATAGACCCTTAATCCTTTATATGGCCTGATGGAAGGATCCCTAGGAGCTATTCTAACCTAGAATAATGAAGAATTCAAAGAAAACACACTCTACTATTTGAGTAGAATGGTAGTAGGGGTAGAGCAATTATTCTCCTATTCACAAGTTTTGACCAACACTTATATTCATAGTGAAAATCCTTAAATATGATTTGCTCTCTCATTTGGAAATCGTACTATCAAAAATTGATCCCATAAATTACTTGATGATTAGACCTATATTGTTAAACACCAATGAACTAAAATTGATTCATCAAAGATCAAAGACATCTTGGATATACCTCTGCATCACTTCTTGAAGTAGTTGAGGTCATCCAAGGCAAACTTGCATGCATAAGGATATTCATCTTAAACATCTCCAGAAATTGTAAACCCTTTTCCAAATTGATGAAAAATGATGCTCTATTCATTTGGGGTCAAGAATTCTAACAAGCCTTTGGAGAGAATAAGCAATATCTCTTAAAGCCACTAGTGTTGGTATCGCCTATGCTTGATAGACCCTTAATCCTTTATATGGCCTAATGGAAGGATCCCTAGGAGCTATTCTCACCTAGAATAATGAAGAATTGAAAGAAAACACACTCTACTATTTGAGTAGAATGGTAGTAGGGGTAGAGCAATTATTCTCCTATTCAAAAGTGTTGACCAACACTCATATTCATAGTGAAAAAGCATAAATATTATTTGCTCTCTTATTAGGTAATCCTACTATCAAAAATTGATCCCATAAAATACATGATGATTAGACATATATTGTTAAACACCAAAAAACTGAAATCGATCCATCAAAGATCAAAGACATCTTGGATATGCCTATGCTTAACATCTTGAAGTAGTTGAGGTCATCCAAGGCTAACTTGCATACATAAGGATATTAATTTGAAACTCCTCCAGAAGTTGTAAACCCTTTTACAAATTGAAGACAAATGATTGTCTATTCATTTGGGGTCAAGAATACTGACAAGCCTTTGAAGAGATTAAAAAATATCTCTTAAAGCCAATAGTGTTGGTATCACCTATGCATGATAGACCATTAATCCTTTATATGGCCTAATGCAAGGAACCCTAGGTGCTATTCTCACCTAGAATAATGGAGAATTCAAAGAAAACACACTCTACTATTTGAGTAGAATGGTAGTAGGGGTAGAGCAATTATTATCCTATTCAAACGTGTTGACCAACACTCATATTCATAGTGAAAAATCTTAAATATTATTTTTTCTCTCATTAGATAATCCTACTATAAAAAATTGATCCCATAAAATACTTTATGATTAGACCTATATTGTTAAACACCAACAAATTGAAATCGATCCATCAAAGATCAAAGACATCTTGGATATGCCTCTGCTTGACATCTTGAAGTAGTTGAGGTCATCCAAGGGTAACTTGCATGCATAAGGATATTCGTCTTAAACTTCTCCAGAAATTGTACACCCTTTTCCAAATTGATGAAAAATGATGCTCTATTCATTTGGGGTCAAGAATACTAACAAGCCTTTGAAGAGATTAAGCAATATCTCTTAAAGCCTCTAGTCTTCGTATCACCTACGCTTGATAGACCCTTAATCCTTTATATGGCCTAATGGAAGGAACCCTAGGAGCTATTCTCACCTAAAATAATGAAGAATTCAAAGAAAACACACTCGACTATTTGAGTAGAATGGTAGTAGGGGTAGAGCAATTATTCTCCTATTCAAAAGTGTTGACCAACGCTCATATTCATAGTGAAAAAGCTTAAATATTATTTGCTCTCTCATTAGGTAATCCTACAATCAAAAAATGATCCCATGAAATACATGATGATTAGACCTATATTGTTAAACACCAAAGAACAGAAATCGATCCATCAAAGATCAATGACATCAAGGAAATGCCTCTGCTTAACATCTTGATGTAAATGAGGTCATCCAAGGCTAACTTGCACGCATAAGGTTATTCATCTTAAACTTCTCCAGAAATTGTAAACGGTTTTCCAAATTGATGCAAAATGATTGTCTATTCATTTGGGGTCAAGAATACAAACAAGCCCTTTATGAGATTAAGCAATATCTCTTAAAGCCACTAGTCTTGGTATCACCTATGCTTGATAGACCCTTAATCCTTTATATGGCCTAATGGAAGGATCCCTAGGAGCTATTCTCACCTACAATATGGAAGAATTCAAAGAAAACACACTCAACTATTTAAGTAGAATGGTAGTAGGGGTGGAGCAATTATTCTCCTATTCAAAAGTGATGACCAACACTCATATTCATAGTGAAAATTCTTAAATATTTTTTGCTCTCTCATCAGGTAACCCTACTATCAAAAATTGATCCCATAAAATACTTGATGATTAGACCTATATTCTTAAACACCAAAGAATTGAAATCGATCCATCAAAGATCAAATACATCTTGGATATGCCTCTGCTTAAGATCTTGAAGTAGTTGAGGTCATCCGAGGCTAACTTGCATTCATAAGGATATTCGTCTTAAACTTCTCCAGAAATTGTAAACCCTTTCCAAATTGATGAAAAATGATGCTCTATTCATTTGGGGTCAAGGATACTAACAAGCCTTTGAAGAGATTAAGCAATATCTCTTAAAGCCTCTAGTCTTGGTATCACCTATGCTTGATAGACCCTTAATCCTTTATATGGCCTTATGGAAGGATCCCTAGCAGCTATTCTCACCTAGAATAATGAAGAATTGAAAGAAAACAAACTCTACTATTTGAGTAGAATGGTAGTAGGGGTAGAGCAAATATTCTCCTATTCAAAAGTGTTGACCAACACTCATATTCATAGTGAAAAAGCTTAAATATTATGTGCTCTCCCATTCGGTAATCCTATTATCAAAAATTGATCCCATAAAATACATGATGATTAGACCTATATTGCTAAACACCAAAAAACCAAAATCGATCCATCAAAGATCAAAGACATCTTGGATATGCCCCTGCTTAACATCTTGAAGTAGTTGAGGTCATCCAAGGCTAACTTGCATACATAATGATATTAATCTGAAACTTCTCCAGAAATTGTAAACCCTTTCCCAAATTGATGAAAAATGATTGTCTATTCATTTGGGGTCAAGAATACTAACAAGCCTTTGAAGATATTAAGCAATATCTATTAAAGCCACTAGTGTTGGTATCACCAATGCTTGATACACCCTTAATTCTTTATATGGCCTAATGGAAGGAACCCTAGGAGCTATTCTCACCTAGAATAATGAAGAATTCAAAGAAAACACACTCTACTATTTGAGTAGAATGGCAGTAGGGGCAGAGCAATTATTCTCCTATTCAAACGTGTTGACCCACACTCATATTCATAGTGAAAAAGCTTAAATATTATTTGCTCTCTCATTCGATAATCCTATTATCAAAAATTGATCCCATAAAATACATGATGATTAGACCTACATTGCTAAACACCAAAAAACCAAAATCGATCCATCAAAGCTCAAAGACATCTTGGATATGCCACTGCTTAACATCTTGAAGTAGTTGAGGTCATCCAAGGCTAACTTGCATACATAAGGATATTAATCTGAAACTTCTCCAGAAATTGTAAACCCTTTCCCAAATTGATGAAAAATGATTGTCTATTCATTTGGGGTCAAAAATAATAACAAGCCTTTGAAGAGATTAAGCAATATGTGTTAAAGCCACTAGTGTTGGTATCACCAATGCTTGATACACCCTTAATTCTTTATATGGCCTAATGGAAGGAACCCTTGGAGCTATTCTCACCTAAAATAATGAAGAATTCAAAGAGAACACACTCTACTATTTGAGTAGAATGGTAGTAGGGGTAGAGCAATTATTCTCCTATTCAAATGTGTTGACCAACACTCATATTCATAGTGAAAAAGCTTAAATCTTATTTTCTCTCTCATTAGGTAATCCTACAATCAAAAATTAATCCCATAAAATACTTTTTGATTAGACCTCTATTGTTAGACACCAACAAATTGAAATCGAGCCATCAAAGGTCAAAGACATCTTGGATATGCCTCTGCTTAACATCTTGAAGTAGTTGAGGTAATCCAAGGCTAACTTGCATGCATAAGGATATTTGTTTTAAACTTCTCCAGGAATTGTAAACCCTTTTCCAAATTGATGAAAAATGATGCTCTATTCATTTGGGGTCAATAATACTAACAAGCCTTTGAAGAGATTAAGCAATATCTCTTAAAGCCTCTAGTATTGGTATCACCTAAGCTTAATAGACCATTAATCCTTTATATGGCCTTATGGAAGGATCCCAAGGAGCTATTCTCACCTAGAATAATGAAGAATTGAAGGAAAACACACTCTACTATTTGAGTAGAATGGTAGTAGGGGTAGAGCAATTATTCTCCTATTCAAAAGTGTTGTCCAACACTCATATTCATAGTGAAAAAGCATAAATATTATTTGCTCTCTCATTAGGTAATGCTACTATCAAAAATTGATCCCATAAAATACTTGATGATTACACCGATATTGTTAAACGCCAAAGAATTGAAATGGATCCATCAAAGATCAAAGACATCTTGGATATGCCTCGGCTTAACACCATGAAGTAGTTGAGGTCATCCAAGGATAACTTCCATGCATAAGGATATTAATCTTAAACTTCTCCAGAAATTGTAAACCCTTTTCCAAATTGATGAAAAATAATGCTGTATTCATTTGGGGTCAAGAATACTAACATGCATTTGAAGAGATTAAACAATATCTCTTAAAGCCACTAGTCTTGGTATCACCTATGCTTGATAGACCCTTAATCCATTATATGGCGTAATGGAAGGATCCCTTGGAGCTATTCTCACCTAGAATAATGAAGAATTCGAAGAAAACACACTCTACTATTTGAGTAGAATGGTAGTAGGGGTAGAGCAATTATTCTCCTATTCAAAAGTGTTGACCAACACTCATATTCATAGTGAAAAAGCTTAAATATTATTTGCTCATTCATTAGGTAATCCTATTATAAAATATTGATCCCATAAAATACTTGGTGATTAGACCTATACTGTTCACACCAAAGAACTGAAATCGATCCATCAGAGATCAAAGACGTCTTGGATATGCCTCTGCTTAACATCTTGAAGTAGTTGAGGTCATCCAAGGCTAACTTGCATGCATAAGGACATTCATCTTAAACTTCTCCAGAAATTGTAAACCCTTTTCCAAATTGTTGAAAAATGATGCTCTATTCATTTGCTGTCAGGAATGCTAACAAGGCTTTGAAGATATTACACAATATCTCTTAAAGCCACTAGTCTTGGTATCACCTATGCTTGATAGACCCTTAATCCTTTATATGGCCAAATGGAAGGATCCGTAGGAGCTATTCTCACCTAGAATAATGAAGAATTCAAAGAAAACACACTCTACAATTTGAGTAGAATGGTAGTAGGGGTAGAGCAATGATTCTCCTATTCAAAAGTGTTGACCAACGCTCATATTTATAGTGAAAAAGCTTAAATATTATTTGCTCTCTCATTAGGTAATCCTACTATCAAAAAATGATCCCATAAAATACATGATGAATAGACCTATATTGTTAAACACCAAAGAACAGAAATTGATCCATCAAAGATCAATGACATCTTGGATATGCCTCTGCCTAACATCTTGAAGTAGTTGAGGTCATCCAAGGCTAACTTGCATGCATAAGGTTATTCATCTTAAAGTTCTCCAGAAATTGTAAACAGTTTTCCAAATTGATGTAAAATGATTGCCTATTCATTTGGGGTCAAGAATACAAACAAGCCCTTTATGTGATTAAGCAAGATCACTTGAAGCCACTAGTCTTGGTATCACCTATGCTTGGTAGACCCTTAATCCTTTATATGGCCTAATGGAAGGATCCCTAGGAGCTATTCTCATCTAGAATATGGAATAATTCAAAGAAAACACACTCTACTATTTAAGTAGAATGGTAGTAGGGGTGGAGCAATTATTCTCCTATTCAAAAGTGATGACCAACACTCATATTCATAGTGAAAATTCTTAAATATTATTTGCTCTCTCATTAGGTAATCCTACTATCAAAAATTGATCCCATAAAATACTTCATGATGAGACCTTTATTGTTAAACACCAAAGAATTGAAATCGATCCATCAAAGATCAAAGACATATTGGATATGCCTCTGCTTAACATCTTGAAGTAGTTGAGGTCATCCGAGGCTAACTTGCATGCATAAGGATATTCGTCTTAAACTTCTCCATAAATTGTAAACCCTTTCCAAATTGATGAAAAATGATTCTCTATTCATTTGGGGTCAAGGATACTAACAAGCCTTTGAAGAGATTAAGCAATATCTCTTAAAGCCTCTAGTCTTGGTATCACCTATGCTTGATAGACCCTTAATCCTTTATATGGCCTTATGGAAGGATCCCTAGGAGCTATTCTCACCTAGAATAATGAAGAATTGAAAGAAAACAAACTCTACTATTTGAGTAGAATGGTAGTAGGGGTAGAGTAATTATTCGCCAATGCAAAAGTGTTGTCCTAATGATCCCATAAAATACTTGATGATTAGACCTATATTGTTAAACACCAAAGAAGGGAAATCGATCCATCAAAGATCAATGACATCTTGGATATGACTCTGCTTAACATCTTGACGTAGTTGAGGTCATCCAAGGCTAACTTGCTTGCATAAGGTTATTCATCTTAAACTTCTCCAGAAATTGTAAACTCTTTTCCAAATTGATGAAAAATGATTGTCTATTCATTTGGGGTCAAGAATACAAACAAGCCTTTGAAGAGATTAAGCAATATCTCTTAAAGCCACTACTGTTGGTATCACCTATGCTTGATAGACCCTTAATCCTTTATATGGCCAAATGTCAGAATACCTAGGAGCTATTCTCACCTAGAATATGGAAGAATTCAAAGAAAACACGCTCTACTATTTGAGTAGAATGGTAGTAGGTGTAGAGCAATTATTCTCCTATTCAAAACTGTTGTCCAACACTCATATTCATAGTGAAAAAGCTTAAATATTATTTGCTCTCTCATTAGGTAATCCTACTATCAAAAATTGATCCCATAAAATACTTAGACCTATATTCTTAAACACCAAAGAATTGAAATCGATCCATTAAATAACAAAGACATCTTGGATTTGCCTCTGCTTAACATCTTGAAGTAGTTGAGCTCATCCAAGGCTAACTTGCATGCATAAGGATATTCATCCAAAACTTCTCCAGAAATTGTAAACCCTTTTCAAAATTGATGAAAAATGGTGTTCTATTCATTTGGGGTCAAGAATACTAAAAAGCCTTTGAAGAGATTAAGCAATATCACTTAAAGCCACTAGTGTTGACATCACCTATGCCTGATAGAACCTTAATCCTTTATATGGCCTGATGGAAGGATCCCTAGGAGCTATTCTCACCTAGAATAATGAAGAATTCAAAGAAAACACACTCTACTATTTGAGTAGAATGGTAGTAGGGGTAGAGCAATTATTCTCCTATTCACAAGTTTTGACCAACACTCATATTCATAGTGAAAAACGTTAAATATTATTTGCTCTCTCATTAGGTAATCCTACTATCAAAAATTGATCCCATTAAATACTTTATGATTAGACCTATATTGTTAAACACCAACAAATTTAAATAGATCCATCAAAGATCAAAGACATCTTGGATATGCCTCTGCTTAACATCTTGAAGTAGTTCCGGTCATCCAAGGCTAACTTGCATGCATAAGGATATTCGTCTTAAACTACTCCAGGAATTGTAAACCCTTTTCCAAATTGATGAAAAATGATGCTCTATTCATTTGGGGTGAAGAATACTAACAAGCCTTTGAAGAGATTAAGCAATATCTCTTAAAGCCTCTAGTCTCGGTATCACCTATGCTTGATAGACCCTTAATCCTTTATATGGCCTTATGGAATGATCCCAAGGAGCTATTCTCACCTAGAATAATGAAGAATTCAAGGAAAACACACTCTACTATTTGAGTTGAATGGTAGTAGGGGTAGAGCAATTATTCTCCTATTCAAAAGTGTTGTCCAACACTCATAATCATAGTGAAAAAGCTTAAATATTATTTGCTCTCTCATTAGGTAATCCTACTATCAAAAAATGATCCCATAAAATACTTGATGATTTGACCTATATTGTTAAATACCAAAGAAGGGAAATCAATCCATGAAAGATCAATGACATCTTGGATATGCCTCTGCTTAACATCTTGAAGTAGTTGAGATCATCCAAGGCTAACTTGCATGTATAAGGTTATCCATCTTAAACTTCTCCAGCAATTGTAAACTCTTTTCCAAATTGATGAAAAATGATTGTCTATTCATTTGGGGTCAAGAATACAAACAAGCCTTTGAAGAGATTAAGCAATATCTCTTAAACTCACAACTGTTGGTATCACCTATGCTTGATAGACCCTTAATCCGTTATATGGCCTAATGGAAGAATCCCTAGGAGCTATTCTCACCTAGAATATGGAAGAATTCAAAGAAAACACACTCTACTAGTTGAGTATAATCGTAGTAGGGGTAGAGCAATTATTCTCCTATTCAAAACTGTTGTCCAACACTCATATTCATAGTGAAAAAGCTAAAATATTATTTGCCCTCTCATTCGGTAATCCTACTATCAAAAATTGATCCCATAAAATACTTTATGATTAGACCTATATTGTTGAACACCAAAGAATTTAAATTGATCCATCAATGATCAAAGACTTCTTGGTTGTGCCTCTGCTTAACATCTTGAAGTAGTTGAGGTCATCCAAGGCTAACTTGCATGCATAAGGATATTCGTCTTAAACTTCTCCGGAAATTGTAAACCCTTTTCCAAATTGATGAAAAATGATGCTCTATTCATTTGGGTTCAAGAATACTAACAAGCCTTTGAAGAGATTAAGCAATATCTCTTAAAGCCTCTAGTCTTGGTATCACCTATGGTTGATTGACCCTTAATCCTTTATATGGCCTTGTGGAAGGATCCCTAGGAGCTATTCTCACCTAGAACAATGAAGAAATCAAAGAAAACAAACTCTACTATTTGAGTAGAATGGTAGTAGGGGTTGAGCAATTATTCTCCTATTCAAAAGTGTTGTCCAACACTCATATTCATTGTGAAAAAGCTTAAATATTATTGGCTCTCTCATTAGGTAATCCTACTATCAAAAATTGATCTCATAAAATACTTGATGATTTGACCTATATTGTTAAACACCAAAGAACTGAAATCGATCCATCGAAGATCAAGGACATCTTGGATATGCCTCCGCTTAACATCTTGAAGTAGTAGAGGTCATCCAAGGCTAACTTGCATACATAAGGATATTAATCTAAAACTTCTCTAGAAATTGTAAACCCTTTCCCAAATTGATGAAAAATGATTGTCTATTCATTTCGGGTCAAGAATACTCACAAGTCTTTGAAGAGATTAAGCAATATCTCTTAAAGCCACTAGTGTTGGTATCACCTATGCTTGATAGACCCTTAATCCTTTATATTGCCTAATGGAAGGAACCCTTGGAGCTATTCTCACCTAGAATAATGAAGAATTCAAAGATAACACACTCTACTATTTGAGTAGAATGGTAGTAGGGGTAGAGGAATTATTCTCCTATTCATAGTGAAAAAGCTTAAATATTATTTTCTCTCTCATTAGGTAATCCTACTATCAAAAATTGATCCCATAAAATACTTTATGATTCGACCTTTATTGTTAAACACCAACAAATTGAAATCGATCCATCAAAGATCAAAGACATCTTGGATATGGCTCTGCTTAACGTCTTGAAGCAGTTCAGGTCATCCAAGGCTAACTTGCATGCATAAGGATATTCGTCTTAAACATCTCCAGGAATTGTAAACCCTTTTCCAAATTGATGAAAAATGATGCTCTATTCATTTGGAGTCAAGAATTCTAACAAGCCTTTGAAAAGATTAAGCAATATCTCTTAAAGCCACTAGTGTTAGTATCACCTATGCTTGATAGACCCTTAATCCTTTATATGGCCTAATGGAAGGATCCCTAGAAGCTATTCTCCCTAGAATAATGAGGAATTAAAAGAGAACACACTCTACTATTTGAGTAGAATGGTAGTAGGGGTAGAGCAATTATTCTCCTATTCAAAAGTTTTGTCCAACACTCATATTCATAGTGAAAAAGCATAAATATTATTTGTTCTCTCATTAGGTAATCCTACTATCAAAAATTGATCCTATAAAATACTTGATGATTAGACCTATATTGTTAAACACCAAAGAACTCAAATCGATCCATCGAAGATCAAAGACATCTTGGATCTGCATCTGCTTAACATCTTGAAGTAGTTGAGGTCATCCAAGGCTAACTTGCATGCATAAGGATATTTGTCTTAAACTACTCCCGAAATTGTAAACCCTTTTCCAAATTGATGAAAAATGATGCTCTATTCATTTGGGGTCAAGAATCCTAACAAGCCTTTGAAGAGATTAAGCAATATCACTTAAAGCCACATGTGTTTGTATCACCGATGCTTGATAGACCCTTAATCCTTTATATGGCCTAATGGAAGGATCCCTAGGAGCTATTCTCACCTAGAATAATGAAGAATTGAAAGAAAACACACTCTACTATTTGCGTAGAATGGTAGTAGGGGTAGAGCAATTATTCTCCTATTGAAAAGTGTTGACTAACACTCATATTCATAGTGAAAAAGCTTAAATATTATTTTCTCTCTCATTAGGTAATCCTACTATCAAAAATTGATCCCATGAAATACATGATGATTAGACCTATATTGTTAAACACCAAAAAACTGAAATGGATCCATCAGAGATGAAAGACATCTTGGATATGCCTCTGCTTAACATGTTGAACTAGTTGAGGTCATCCAAGGCTAACTTGAACGCATAAGGATATTCCTTTTAAACTTCTCCATAAATTGTAAATCCTTTTCCAAATTGATGAAAAATGATGCTCTATTCATATGGGGTCAAGAATACAAATAAGCCTTTGAAGAGATTAAGCGATATCTCTTAAAGCCACTAGTCTTGGTATCACCTTTGCTTGATAGACCCTTAATCCTTTATATCGCCTAATGAAAGGATCCCTAGGTGCTATTCTCACCTAGAATAATGAAGAATTCAAAGAAAACAAACTCTACTATTTGAGTAGAATGGTAGTAGGGGTAGAGCAATTATTCTCATATTCAAAAGATTTGTCCAACACTCATATTCATAGTGAAAAAGCTTAAATATTATTTGCTCTCTCATTAGGTAATCCTATTATCAAAAATTAATCCCATAAAATAATTGATGATTAGACCTATATTGTTAAACACGAAAGAACTAAAATCGATCCATCAAAGATCAAAGACATCTTGGATATGTCTCTGCTTAACATCTTGAAGTCGTTGAGGTCATCCTCAGATAACTTGCATGCATAAGGATATTCATCTTAAACTTCTCCAGAAATTGTAAACCATTTTCCAAATTGATGAAAAATGATGCTCTACTCATTTGGGGTCAAGAATACTAACAAACCTTTGAAGAGATTAAGCAATATCTCTTAAAGCCACTAGTCTTGGTATCACCTATGCTTGATAGACACTTAATCCATTACATCGGCTAATGGAAGGATCCCTAGGAGCTATTCTCACCTAGAATAATGAAGAATTCAAAGAAAACACACTCTTCTATTTGAGTAGAATGGTAGTAGGGGTAGAGAAATTATTCTCCTATTCACAAGTTTTAACCAACACTCATATTCATAGTGAAAAACCTTAAATATTATTTGCTCTCTCATTAGGTAATCGTACTATCAAAAATTGATCCCATAAATTACTTGATGATTAGACCTATATTGTTAAACACCAAAGAACTGAAATCGATCCATCAAAGATCAAAGACATCTTGGATATGCCTCTGCTTAACATCTTGAAGTAGTTGAGGTCATCCACGGCTAACTTGCATGCATAAGGATATTCGTCTGAAACTTCTCCAGAAATTGTAAACCCTTTCCTAAATTGATGAACAATGATGCTCTATTCATTTGGGGTCAAGAATACTAACAAGCCTTTGAAGAGATTAAGCAATATCTCTTAAAGCCACTAGTGTTGGTATCACCTATGGCTGATAGACCCTTAATCCTTTATATGGCCTAATGGAAGGATCCCTAGGAGCTATTCTAACCTAGAATAATGAAGAATTCAAAGAAAACACACTCTGCTATTTGAGTAGAATGGTAGTAGGGGTAGCGCAATTATTCTCCTATTCAAAAGTGTTGACCAACACTCATATTCATAGTGAAAAAGCTTAAATATTATGTGCTCTCTCATTCGGTAATCCTATTATCAAAAATTGATCCCATGAAATACTTGATGATTAGACCTATATTGTTAAACACCAAAGACCTAAAATCGATCCATCAAAGATCAAAGACATCTTGGATATGCCCCTGCTTAACATCTTGAAGTAGTTGAGGTCATCGAAGGCCTACTTGCACACATAAGGATATTTATCTTAAACTTCTCCAGAAATTGTAAACCCTTTTCCAAATTGATGAAAAATGAAGCTTTATTCATTTGGGGTCAAGAATACTAACAAGCCTTTGAAGCGATTAAACAATATCTCTTAAAGCCACTAGTCTTGGTATCAGCTATGCTTGATAGACCCTTAATCCTTTATATCGGCTAATGGAAGGATCCCTAGGAGCTATTCTCACCTAGAATAATGAAGAATTCAAAGAAAACACACTCTCCTATTTGAGTAGAATGGTAGTAGGGGTAGAGCAATTATTCTCCTATTCAAAAGTGTTGACCAACACTCATATTCATAGTGAAAAACATAAATATTATTTCCTCTCTCATTAGGTAATCCTACTATCAAAAATTGATCCCATAAAATACATGATGATTAGACCTATATTCTTAAACACCAAAGAATTGAAATCAATCCATCAAAGATCAAAGACATCTTGGATATGCCTCTGCTTAACATCTTGAAGTAGTTGAGGTCATCCGAGGCTAACTTGCATGCAGAAGGATATTAATCTTAAACTTCTCCAGAAATTGTAAACCCTTTTCCAAATTGATGAAAAATGATGCTCTATTCATTTGGTGTCAATAATACTAAGAAGTCTTTGAAGAGATTAAGCAATATCTCTTAAAGCCACTAGTGTTGGTATCACCGATGCTTGATAGACCCTTAATCCTTTATATGCCCTAATGGAAGGATCCCTAGGAGCTATTCTCACCTAGAATAATGACGAATACAAAGAAAACACACTCTACTATTTGAGTAGAATGGTAGTAGGGGTAGAGCAATTATTCACCTATTCAAAAGTGTTGACCAACACTCATATTCATAGTGAAAAAGCTTAAATATTATTTGCTCTCTCATTAGGTAATCCTACTATCGAGGAATGAGCCCATAAAATACTTGATGCTTAGACCTATATTGTTAAACACCAAAGAACTGAAATCGATCCATCAAATATCAAAGACATCTTGGATATGCCTCTGCTTAACATCTTGAAGTAGTTGTGGTCATCCAAGGCTAACTTGCATGCATAAGGATATTCATCTGAAACTTCTCCAGAAATTGTAAACCCTTCTCCAAATTGATGAAAAATGATGCTCTATTCATTTGGGGTCATGAATACTAACAAGCCTTTGAAGAGATTAAGCAATATCTCTTAAAGCCACTAGTGTTGGTATCACCTATGGCTGATAGACCCTTAATCCTTTATATGGCCTAATGGAAGGATCCCTAGGAGCTATTCTCACCTAGAATAATGAATAATTCAAAGAAAACACACTCTCCTATTTGAGCAGAATGGTAGTAGGGGTAGAGCAATTATTCTCCTATTCAAAAGTGTTGACCAACACTCATATTCATAGTGAAAAAGCTTAAATATTATTTACTCTCTCATTAGGTAATCCTACTATCAAAAATTGATCCCATAAAATACTTGATGATTAGACCTATATTCTTAAACACCAAAGAATTGAAATCGATCCATCAAAGAACAAAGACATCTTGGATATGCCTCTGCTTAACATCTAGAAGTACTTGAGGTCATCCGAGGCTAACTTGCATGCATAAGGATATTAATCTTAAACTTCTCCAGAAATTGTAAACCCTTTTCCAAATTGATGAAAAATGATGCTCTATTCATTTGGGGTCAAGAATACTAACAAGCCTTTGAAGAGATTACACAATATCTCTTAAAGCCACAGGTGTTGGTATCACCTATGCCTGATAGACCCTTAATCCTTTAGATGGCCTAATGGAAGGATCGCTGGGAGCTATTCTCACCTAGAATAATGATCAATACAAAGGAAACACACTCTACTATTTGAGCAGAATGGTAGTAGGGGTAGAGCAATTATTCTCCTATTCAAAAGTGTTGACCAACACTCATATTCATAGTGAAAAAGCTTAAATATTATTTGCTCTCTCATTAGGTAATCCTACTATCGAGGAATGATCCCATAAAATACTTGATGATTAGACCTATATTGTTAAACACGAAAGAACTAAAATCGATCCATCAAAGATCAAAGACATCTTGGATATGTCTCTGCTTAACATCTTGAAGTCGTTGAGGTCATCCTCGGATAACTTGCATGCATAAGGATATTCATCTTAAACTTCTCCAGAAATTGTAAGCCATTTTCCAAATTGATGAAAAATGATGCTCTATTCATTTGGGGTCAAGAATACTAACAAGCCTTTGAAGAGATTAAGCAATATCTCTTAAAGCCACAAGTGTTAGTATCACCTATGCTTGATAGACCCTTAATCATTTATATGGCCTAATGGTGGGATCCCTAGGAGCTATTCAAACCTAGAATAATGAAGAATTCAAAAAAAGCACACTCTCCTATATGAGTAGAATGGTAGTAGGGGATAGAGCAATTATCTCCTATTCAAGTGTTTACCAACCTCATATTACAAAGTGAAAGCTTAAATATTATTAGCTCTCTCCATAGGATATCCACTATCAAACCATTGAAATCCACATGAAAATACTTGATGCTTAGACCTAAGGTTAAAACCAAAGAATTGAAATCGATCCTCCAAGATCAAAGACATCTTGGATATGCCTCTGCTTAACATCTTGAAGTACTTGAGGTCATCCGAGGCTAACTTGCATGCATAAGGATATTAATCTTAAACTTCTCCAGAAATTGTAAACCCTTTTCCAAATTGATGAAAAATGATGCTCTATTCATTTGGGGTCAAGAATACTAAAAAGCCTTTGAAGAGATTACGCAATATCTCTTAAAGCCACAGGTGTTGGTATCACCTCTGCCTGATAGACCCTTAATCCTTTAGATGGCCTAATGGAAGGATCCCTAGGAGCTATTCTCCCCTAGAATAATGACAAATACAAAGAAAACACACTCTACTATTTGAGTAGAATGGTAGTAGGGGTAGAGCAATTATTCTCCTATTCAAAAGTGTTGACCAACACTCATATTCATAGTGAAAAAGATTAATATTATTTGCTCTCTCATTAGATAATCCTACTATCAGAAATTGATCGCATAAAATACTTGATGATTAGACCTATATTCTTAAACACCAAAGAATTGCAATTGATCCATCAAAGATCAAACACATCTTGGATATGCCTCTCTTTAACATCTTGAAGTACTTGAGGTCATCCGAGGCTAACTTGCATGCATAAGGATATTAATCTTAAATTTCTCCAGAAATTGTAAACCCTTTTCCAAATTGATGAAAAATGATGCTCTATTCATTTGTGGTCAAGAATACTAACAAGCCTTTGAAGAGATTACGCAATATCTCTTAAAGCCACAGGTGTTGGTATCACCTATGCCTGATAGACCCTTAATCCTTTAGATGGCCTAATGGAAGGATCCCTAGGAGCTATTCTCACCTAAAATAATGAAGAATTCAAAGGAAACACACTCTACTATTTGTGTAGAATGGTAGTAGGGGTAGAGCAATTATTCTCCTATTCAAAAGTGTTGACCAACACTCATATTCATAGTGAAAAAGCTTAGATATTATTTGCTCTCTCATTAGGTAATCCTACTATCGAGGAATGATCCCATAAAATACTTGATGATTAGACCTATATTGTTAAACACCAAAGAACTGAAATCGATCCATCAAAGATCAAAGACATCTTGGATATGCCTCTGCTTAACATCTTGAAGTAGTTGAGGTAATCCGAGGCTAACTTGCATGCATAGGGACATTAATCGTAGACTTCTCCAGAAATTGTAAACCCTTTTCCAAACTGATGAAAAATGATGCTCTATTCATTTGGTGTCAATAATACTAAGAAGTCTTTGAAGAGATTAAGCAATATCTCTTAAAGCGACTAGTGTTGGTATCACCAATGCTTGATAGACCCTTAATCCTTTATATGCCCTAATGGAAGGATCCCTAGGAGATATTCTCACCTAGAATAATGACGAATACAAAGAAAACACACTCTACTATTTGAGTAGAATGGTAGTAGGGGTAGAGCAATTATTCTCCTATTCAAAAGTGTTGACCAACACTCATATTCATAGTGAAAAAGCTTAAATATTATTTCCTCTCTCATTAGCTAATCCTACTATCGAGGAATGATCCCATAAAATACTTGATGATTAGCCCTATATTGTTAAACACCAAAGAACTGAAATCGATCCATCAAAGATCAAAGACATCTTGGATATGCCTCTGCTTAACATCTTGAAGTAGTTGTGGTCATCCAAGGCTAACTTGCATGCATAAGGATATTCATCTGAAACTTCTCCAGAAATTGTAAACCCTTCTCCAAATTGATGAAAAATGATGCTCTATTCATTTGGGGTCAAGAATACTAAGAAGCCTTTGAAGAGATTAAGCAATATATCTTAAAGCCACTAGTGTTGGTATCACCTATGGCTGATAGACCCTTAATCCTTTATATGGCCTAATGGAAGGATCCCTAGGAGCTATTCTCACCTAGAATAATGAAGAATTCAAAGAAAACACACTCTCCTATTTGAGTAGAATGGTAGTAGGGGAAGAGCAATTATTCTCCTATTCAAATGTGTTGACCAACACTCATATTCATAGTGAAAAGCTTAATATTATTTGCTCTCTCATTAGGTAATCCTACTATCAAAAAATGATCCCATAAAATACTTGATGATTAGACCTATATTGTTAAACCCAAAGAACTGAAATCGATCCATCAAAGATCAAAGACATCTGGATATGCCTCTGCTTAACATCTTGAAGTAGTTGAGGTCATCCGAGGCTAACTTCCATGCATAAGGATATTCATCTTAAACTTCACCAGAAATTGGTAAACCCTTTTCCAAATTGATGAAAAATGATGCGCTATTGATTTGGGGTCAAGAATACTAACAAGCCTTTAAGAGATTATGCAATATCTCTTAAAGCCACAAGTGTTAGTATCACCTATGCTTGATAGACCCTTAATCATTTATATGGCCTAATGGTGGATCCCTAGGAGCTATTCAAACCTACAATAATGAAGAATTCAAAGAGAACACACTCTCCTATTTGAGCAGAATGGTAGTAGGGGTAGAGCAATTATCCTCCTATTCAAAAGTGTTGACCAACACTCATATTCATAGTGAAAAAGCTTCAATATTATTAGCTCTCTCATTAGGTAATCCTACTATCAAAAATTGATCCCATAAAATACTTGATGATTAGACCTATATTCTTAAACACCAAAGAATTGAAATCGATCCATCAAAGATCAAAGACATCTTGGATATGCCTCTGCTTAACATCTTGAAGTACTTGAGGTCATCCGAGGCTAACTTGCTTGCATAAGGATATTAATCTTAGACTTCTCCAGAAATTGTAAACCCTTTTCCAAATTGATGAAAAATGATGCTCTATTCATTTGGGGTCAAGAATACTAAAAAGCCTTTGAAGAGATTACGCAATATCTCTTAAAGCCAGAGGTGTTGTATCACCTATGCCTGATAGACCCTTAATCCTTTAGATGGCCTAATGGAAGGATCGCTGGGAGCTATTCTCCCCTAGAATAATGACAAATACAAAGAAAACACACTCTACTATTTGAGTAGAATGGTAGTAGGGGTAGAGCAATTATTCTCCAATTCAAAAGTGTTGACCAACACTCATATTCATAGTGAAAAAGTTTAATATTATTTGCTCTCTCATTAGGTAATCCTACTATCGAGGAATGATCCCATAAAATACTTGATGATTAGACTTATATTGTTAAACACCAAAGAACTGAAATCGATCCATCATAGATAAAAGACATCTTGGATATGCCTCTGCTTAACATCTTGAAGTAGTTGAGGTCATCCAAGGTTAACTTGCATGCATATGGATATTCATCTTAAACTTCTCCAGAAATTGTAAACCCTTTTCCAAATTGATGAAAAATGAAGCTCTATTCATTTGGGGTTAAGAATACTAACAAGCCTTTGAAGAGATTAAGCAATATCTCTTAAAGCCACTAGTGTTGGTATCACCTATGGCTGATAGACCATTTATCCTTTATATGCCCTAATGGAAGGATCCCTAGGAGCTATTCTCACCTACAATAATGAAGAATTCAAAGAAAATACACTCTCCTATTTGAGCAGAATGGTAGTAGGGGAAGAGCAATTATTCTCCTATTAAAAAGTGTTGACCAACACTCATATACATAGTGAAAAAGCTTAAATATTATTTGCTCTCTCATTTGGTAATCCTACTATCAAAAATTGATCCCATAAAATACTTGATAATTAGACCTATATTCTTAAACACCAAAGAATTGAACTCGATCCATCAAAGATCAAAGACATCTTGGATATGCCTCTGTTTAACATCTTGAAGTAGTTGAGGTCATCCGAGGCTAACTTGCATGCATAAGGATATTAATCTTAAACTTCTCCAGAAATTGTAAACCCTTTTCCAAATTGATGGAAAATGATGCTCTATTCATTTGGGGTCGAGAATACTAACAAGCCTTTGAAGAGATTACGCAATATCTCTTAAAGCCACAGGTGTTGGTATCACCTATGCCTGATAGACCCTTAATCCTTTAGATGGCCTAATGGAAGGATCGCTGGGAGTTATTCTCACCTAGAATAAGGACGAATACAAAGGAAACACACTCTACTATTTGAGTAGAATGGTAGTAGGGGTAGAGCAATTATTCTCCTATTCAAAAGTGTTGACCTACACTCATATTCATAGTGAAAAAGCTTAAATATTATTTGCTCTCTCATTAGGTAATCCTACTATCGAGGAATGATCCCATAAAATACTTGATGATTAGACCTATATTGTTAAACACCAAAGAACTGAAATCGATCCATCAAAGATCAAAGACATCTTGTATATGCCTCTGCTTCACATCTTGAAGTAGTTGAGGTCATCCGAGGCTAACTTCCATGCATAAGGATATTCATCTTAAACTTCACCAGAAATTGTAAACCCTTTTCCAAATTGATGAAAAATGATGCTCTATTGATTTGGGGTCAAGAATACTAACAAGCCTTTGAAGAGATTATGCAATATCTCTTAAAGCCACAAGTGTTAGTATCACCTATGCCTGATAGACCCTTAATCATTTATATGGCCTAATGGTGGGATCCCTAGGAGCTATTCAAACCTAGAATAATGAAGAATTCAAAGAAAACACACTCTCCTATATGATTAGAATGGAAGTAGGGGTAGAGCAATTATTCTCCTATTCAAAAGTGTTGACCAACACTCATATTCAAAGTGAAAAAGCTTAAATATTATTAGCTCTCTCATTAGGTAATCCTACTATCAAAAATTGATCCCATAAAATACTTGATGATTAGACCTATATTCTTAAACACCAAAGAATTGAAATCGATCCATCAAAGATCAAATACATCTTGGATATGCCTCTGCTTAACATCTTGAAGTAGTTGAGGTCATCCGAGGCTAACTTGCATTCATAAGGATATTCGTCTTAAACTTCTCCAGAAATTGTAAACCCTTTCCAAATTGATGAAAAATGATGCTCTATTCATTTGGGGTCAAGGATACTAACAAGCCTTTGAAGAGATTAAGCAATATCTCTTAAAGCCTCTAGTCTTGGTATCAACCTATGCTTTGATAGACCCTTAATCCTTTATATAGGCATAATGGAAGGAACCCTGGGAGCTCTTCTCACACCTACAATATTAAGAATTCAAAGAAAAACACACTCTCACTATGTGAAGGCAATGTAGTAGGGGTAGAGCAATTATTCTCCTATTCAAAAGTGTTGACCAACACTCATATTCATAGTGAAAAAGCTTAAATATTATTTGCTCTCTCATTAGGTAATCCTACTATCAGAAATTGATCGCATAAAATACTTGATGATTTGACCTATATTCTTAAACACCAAAGAATTGCAATTGATCCATCAAAGATCAAAGACATCTTGGATATGCCTCTCCTTAACATCTTGAAGTACTTGAGGTCATCCGAGGCTAACTTGCATGCATAAGGATATTAATCTTAAATTTCTCCAGAAATAGTAAACCCTTTTCCAAATTGATGAAAAATGATGCTCTATTCATTTGGGGTCAAGAATACTAACAAGCCTTTGAAGAGATTACGCAATATCTCTTAAAGCCACAGTTGTTGGTATCACCTATGGCTGATAGACCCTTAATCCTTTATATGGCCTAATGGAAGGATCCCTAGGAGCTATTCTCACCTAGAATAATGACGAATACAAAGAAAACACACTCTACTATTTGAGTAGAATGGTAGTAGGGGTAGAGCAATTATTTTCCTATTCAAAAGTGTTGACCAACACTCATATTCATAGTGAAAAAGCATAAATATTATTTGCTCTCTAATTAGGTAATCCTACTATCGAGGAATGATCCCATAAAATACTTGATGATTAGACCTATATTGTTAAACACCAAAGAACTGAAATCGATCCATCAAAGATCAAAGACATCTTTGATTTGCCTCTGCTTAACATCTTGAAGTAGTTGAGGTCATCCGAGGCTAACTTGCATGCATAAGGATATTAATCTTAAACTTCTCCAGAAATTGTAAACCCTTTTCCAAATTGATGAAAAACGATGCTCTATTCATTTGGTGTCAAGAATACTAACTAGCCTTTGAAGAGATTAAGCAATATCTCTTAAAGCCACTATCACCTATGCTTGATAGACCCTTAATCCTTTATATGGCCTAATGGAAGGTTCCCTAGGAGCTATTCTCACCTATAATAATGACGAATACAAAGAAAACACACTCTACTATTTGAGTAGAATGGTAGTAGGGGTAGAGCAATTATTTTCCTATTCAAAAGTGTTGACCAACACTCATATTCATAGTGAAAAAGCTTAAATATTATTTGCTCTCTCATTAGGTAATCCGACTATCAAGGAATGATCCCATAAAATACTTGATGATTAGTCCTATATTGTTAAACACCAAAGAATTGAAATCGATCCATCAAAGATCAAAGACATCTTGGATATGCCTCTGCTTAACATCTTGAAGTTGTTGAGGTCATCCAAGGCTAACTTGCGTGCATAAGGATATTCATCTTAAACTTCTCCAGAAATTGTAAACCCTCTTCCAAATTGATGAAAAATGATGCTCTATTTATTTGGGGTCAAGAATACTAACAAGCCGTTGAAGAGATTAAGCAATATCTCTTAAAGCCACTAGTGTTGGTATCACCTATGGCTGATAGACCCTTAATCCTTTATATGGCCTAATGGAAGGATCCCTAGGAGCTATTCTCACCTAGAATAATGAAGAATTCAAAGAAAACACTCTCTCCTATTTGAGTAGAATGGTAGTAGGGGTAGAGCAATTATTCTCCTATTCAAAAGTGTTGACCAACACTCATATTCATAGTGAAAAAGCATAAATATTATTTGCTCTCTCATTAGGTAATCCTACTATCGACGAATGATCCCATAAAATACTTGATGATTATACCTATATTGTTAAACACTAAAGAACTGAAATCGATCCATCAATGATCAAAGACATCTTGGATATGCCTCTGCTTAACATCTTGAAGTAGTTGAGGTCATCTAAGGCTAACTTGCGTGCATAAGGATATTCATCTTAAAGCCCTCCAGAAATTGTAAACCCTTTTCCAAATTGATGAACAATGATGCTCTATTCATTTGGGGTCAAAAATACTAACAAGCCTTTGAAGAGATTAAGCAATATATCTTAAAGACACAAGTCATGGTATCACCTATTCTTGTAGACCCTTAATCCTTTATATGGCCTAATGGAAGGATCCCTAGGAGCTATTCTCACCTAGAATAATGACGAATACAAAGAAAACACACTCTACTATTTGAGTAGAATGGTAGTAGGGGTAGAGCAATTATTTTCCTATTCAAAAGTGTTGACCAACACTCATATTCATAGTGAAAAAGCATAAATATTATTTGCTCTCTAATTAGGTAATCCTACTATCGAGGAATGATCCCATAAAATACTTGATGATTAGACCTATATTGTTAAACACCAAAGAACTGAAATCGATCCATCAAAGATCAAAGACATCTTGGATTTGCCTCTGCTTAACATCTTGCAGTAGTTGAGGTCATCCGAGGCTAACTTGCGTGCATAAGGATATTAATCTTAAACTTCTCCAGAAATTGTAAACCCTTCTCCAAATTGATGAAAAAAAATGCTCTATTCATTTGGTGTCAAAAATACTAACTAGCCTTTGAAGAGATTAAGCAATATCTCTTAAAGCCACTATCACCTATGCTTGATAGACCCTTAATCCTTTATATGGCCTAATGGAAGGATCCCTAGGAGCTATTATCACCTAGAATAATGACGAATACAAAGAAAACACACTCTACTATTTGAGTAGAATGGTAGTAGGGGTAGAGCAATTATTTTCCTATTCAAAAGTGTTGACCACACTCAGATTCATAGTGAAAAAAGCTTAAATATTATTTGCTCTTCATTAGGTAATCCTACTATCGAGGAATGATCCCATAAAATACTTGATGATTAGTCCTATATTGTTAAACACCAAAGAATTGAAATCGATCCATCAAAGATCAAAGACATCTTGGATATGCCTCTCCTTAACATCTTGAAGTACTTGAGGTCATCCAAGGCTAACTTGCATGCATAAGGATATTAATCTTAAATTTCTCCAGAAATAGTAAACCCTTTTCCAAATTGATGAAAAATGATGCTCTATTCATTTGGGGTCAAGAATACTAACAAGCCTTTGAAGAGATTACGCAATATCTCTTAAAGCCACAGTTGTTGGTATCACCTATGGCTGATAGACCCTTAATCCTTTATATGGCCTAATGGAAGGATCCCTAGGAGCTATTCTCACCTAGAATAATGACGAATACAAAGAAAACACACTCTACTATTTGAGTAGAATGGTAGTAGGGGTAGAGCAATTATTTTCCTATTCAAAAGTGTTGACCAACACTCATATTCATAGTGAAAAAGCATAAATATTATTTGCTCTCTAATTAGGTAATCCTACTATCGAGGAATGATCCCATAAAATACTTGATGATTAGACCTATATTGTTAAACACCAAAGAACTGAAATCGATCCATCAAAGATCAAAGACATCTTGGATTTGCCTCTGCTTAACATCTTGCAATAGTTGAGGTCATCCGAGGCTAACTTGCGTGCATAAGGATATTAATCTTAAACTTCTCCAGAAATTGTAAACCCTTTTCCAAATTGATGAAAAAAAATGCTCTATTCATTTGGTGTCAAGAATACTAACTAGCCTTTGAAGAGATTAAGCAATATCTCTTAAAGCCACTATCACCTATGCTTGATAGACCCTTAATCCTTTATATGGCCTAATGGAAGGTTCCCTAGGAGCTATTCTCACCTATAATAATGACGAATACAAAGAAAACACACTCTACTATTTGAGTAGAATGGTAGTAGGGGTAGAGCAATTATTTTCCTATTCAAAAGTGTTGACCAACACTCATATTCATAGTGAAAAAGCTTAAATATTATTTGCTCTCTCATTAGGTAATCCTATTATCAAGGAATGATCCCATAAAATACTTGATGATTAGTCCTATATTGTTAAACACCAAAGAATTGAAATCGATCCATCAAAGATCAAAGACATCTTGGATATGCCTCTGCTTAACATCTTGAAGTTGTTGAGGTCATCCAAGGCTAACTTGCGTGCATAAGGATATTCATCTTAAACTTCTCCAGAAATTGTAAACCCTCTTCCAAATTGATGAAAAATGATGCTCTATTTATTTGGGGTCAAGAATACTAACAAGCCGTTGAAGAGATTAAGCAATATCTCTTAAAGCCACTAGTGTTGGTATCACCTATGGCTGATAGACCCTTAATCCTTTATATGGCCTAATGGAAGGATCCCTAGGAGCTATTCTCACCTAGAATAATGAAGAATTCCAAGAAAACACACTCTCCTATTTGAGTAGAATGGTAGTAGGGGTAGAGCAATTATTCTCCTATTCAAAAGTGTTGACCAACACTCATATTCATAGTGAAAAAGCTTCAATATTATTTGCTCTCTCATTAGGTAATCCTACTATCAAAAAATGATCCCATAAAATACTTGATGATTAGACCTATATTCTTAAATACCAAACAATTGAAATCGGTCCATCAAGGATCAAAGACATCTTGGATATGCCTCTGCTTAACATCTTGAAGTAGTTGAGGTCATCCGAGGCTAACTTCCATGCATAAGGATATTAATCTTAAACTTCTCCAGAAATTGTAAACCCATTTCCAAATTGATGAAATAAAATGCTCTATTCATTTGGTGTCCAGAATACTAACAAGCCTTTGAAGAGATTAAGCAATATCTCTTTAAGCAACTAGTGTTGGTATCACCTCTGCGTGATAGACCTTTAATCCATTGTATGCCCTAATGGAAGGATCCCTAGGAGCTATTCTCACCTAGAATAATGAAGAATTCAAAGAAAACACACTACTATTTGAGTAGAATGGTAGTAGGGGTAGAGCAATTATTCTCCTATTCAAAAGTGTTGACCAACACTCATATTCATAGTGAAAAATCTTGAATATTATTTTCTCTCTCATTAGGTAATCCTACTATTAGAAATTGATCCCATAAAATACTTGATGATTAGACCTATATTGTTAAACACCAAAGAACTTAAATCGATCCATCAAAGATCAAAGACATCTTGGATATGCCTCTGCTTAACATCTTGAAGTAGTTGAGGTCATCCGAGGCTAACTTCCATGCATAAGGATATTCAGCATAAACTTCTCCAACTTCTCCAGAAATTGTAAACCCTTTTCCAAATTGATGAAAAATGATGCTCTATTCATTTGGGGTCAAGAATACTAACAAGCCTTTGAAGAGATTAAGCAATATCTCTTAAAGCCACTAGTGTTGGTACCACCTATGCCTGATAGACCCTTAATCCTTTAGTTGGCCTAATGGGAGGATACCTAGGAG
>RXID01016842.1:0-15115 GCA_005019695.1 Trichopus zeylanicus subsp. travancoricus
TCGCACTCCCTCCTTCCCTCCCTCCATCTCCCCCTCTCGCGCTCCCTCCCTCTCCCTCTCCCACTCCCGCTCCTGCTCCTCCCCGTCCCTCCCCCTCTACCTCCCTTCTGCTCCCCCCTCCATGCCTCCCTCTCTCCCTCCTCCCAAAAGGGGAAAAAAAAAAGAGGGTATTGCCACCATCATAGTAAACTACCAGCTAAATTTTAAAATGCCCAATTCATTAGTAGAACTGCATACATTCCTCTCTAGCTACATACAAATCCAGCTAAGTAATATGCAACAAAGCATTCACCGCAATGCGTGTGACTCAAGGAGTTTGAACTGCTTTTAAATGTTGATGATCATTTTATTCATTCATTTATCATGAAAGATCATGAAAATAGAGATCTTTTTTATCATGCAAAGGAATATTTTCTTAAAAAAACTTTCACAGAAATTATCAAAGAATATAATATCAACAAGAGATGATCCATCCATAACAATTAGATAAAGCAATAGAAATTGTGCTTCTGAAAGATTATAATCATAGATAGGACAAGATGCAACAGAATTGCTCATCCCTGAGGGATGAATGAAAGGAGATTGCAATTATAGATGACAAGTTACAAGTGGCTTGTTCATCATTGAGGGGCAATCAAGAAAGATGAAACTGAAATATTGCAATCATAGAGTCATAGAAGCAAGCGACTAGTTCATTCATCTTTGAAGCACGATGAAGAGCCAAAGGCTTACTATCAGCAGAACAATAGAAAGAGACAAGGATATACAATTTGCTATTCCTAGACCCACAAAATGAAGTAGAAAACTACCTGAACAAAACATCAGCTGAATCAAAGTTGACTCCAACACATGTCCTCATAAGGTTGTACAAAGAATAAGAGAAGAAAATCTTCAAACTATATTTGGAAATTTCAACAAGAAAATGTCCTTAGAAAATGAGACATTTGCAAAAAAAATTAATTTCATAATGTAGGAATCATGGGTGAAAATACCATGTCCAAACACATTAGTGTATTCATGCAACAAACATTGCTGCGCAGATTTCTCGTAGTAACAACTATATGTCATAGAAGTGTTGGTTACCCTAGCTAATATGAGGTATAACAAATTTCAGCAAAACATATACTCCTAAGCATAATAAAAGCAAAATATTTTACAAAACAAGATGCAGAATTAAGTGAGAAGCTTTTGTCTCTAGAAATAATAGAAACAACTATGACAAGTTCTATTGGAAATTTTACACAAGATCGAAGAGGACAAATATCACAATTATCATAGTATGTTAGCAATTTCATGTCAAATGCAATAATTTTCCCAAATACAAGGACCAAATCCTCTAAAAGAACATAGTAGGTCAAAAAATGTAGCAATAGAAAGGGGAAATAGATAAATTCTAGATAAAGATACAAATCTACTTATCCTTTGAAGACAGGCCTATTATTGAATCCAAAGCAGAGCATTTTCTTCAGTTGGTTGTAAAGAAGAGCTTCCTTGGATTGAGCCCACAATGATAAACAAGCTTTGGATTTTTAGCTAGTTCCATGAAGACTTGCTGCAAGAAGCAAGGATATAACTGTTTTGCCCATGCTAGACTTCCAAATAACAATAAGCAATCAAAAATCAGCGATCACAACTATTTGAAAGAAGTAGTAAAAGCAAAGCACGGGAGTTCTGTCATTTTATTTTCTGTACAAGCAAATGGTAGAATAAATATGTTTCCGTTCTCAGTTTCATTTCTTTTACAAAACAAACTAGCATCCAAAAACACCAAACTCAGCAACTTATAGCAAGGTGCAATGCACAAGATGACATTCACTTTTTCATCTCAGAAGTTCATAATACTGACAAACCTCCTGTTGTGCAGGAGGCAAGGGGGCCTTTCAAGGCTTTTCCTATCAAAACCCTGAATGCAGCTCCACCTCCACCACTAGTGTTAGCACACATCCCATAATCCCACAATAACTCATGCGTGTTATCAAGATTGAGCCACACAAGCTACAAGAGCCTCAGAATAAGCTCAATGCATGAATGACATTCATATTAATCTAACAATGAGTGAACATCAGACCTCTTCATCTCTATCCCCATCTCCAATTCTTGGCTTTGCTCCAGGAGGAAAAGTTCTCAGTCTGAAATAAAAATAACAAAATTAGATCCAAAACAATACAAGGTAGAGTGATCAGTATTTATATTGTATAAATCATACCGGATCTGGTATTACATTTTGAACAGAAGCAGATCTGAGCTTGTAATTATAGGGCTCGGGCTGCAATTTCTCAGGGAATTGTTTCCCAAACTGTTCATGTGGCATGAGAACCTGAACAGGCAAATGACTATCAAGAAAAGATGAGCCAATCTCCAGTAACTTGTGTGAACAAAAGTAACACATTCTACATATCAAATCAGATAAAAAAAAAATCAGCAAATCTACATAGTTCTGCCATACATTCAATTAAACTATTGACTCAGAGTGTCAGCACACATCCCATAATCCACAATAACTAATGTTGCTATCATAATCCCACAATAATCCCCTAAAAGGCAAGTTACAGATAAGTATCAGTAAAACAAAATCTATAGAAAATGAAGGAAAAAAATAATCAGAACCTTGTCATTGGCCGCCGGGCAACAACAGCATGCTGTGGATCTGGGAATGGGTCTTAATGGCTAGTGTGATTTAAGGGCACCAAAAAGCATTTCATGCCAAGCAAATACATCAAGGACCACCATAGACAAAATTAAATGGCTTTCCAAGGAGGCACATTTGTGAGAACACTAAATGACCAGATCCCAATAGATGATTATGAACAAAAAGATAACATACTGGCAGCTTTCTTGGATTGAGCCCACAATGATAAACAAGCTTTGGATCTTTAGCTAGTTCCATGAAGACTTGCTGCAAGAAGCAAGGATATAACTGTTTTGCCCATGCTGGACTTCCAAATAACAATAAGCAGTCAAAAATCAGCGATCACAACTATTTGAAAGAAATAGTAAGCAAAGCATAGGAGTTCTACCATTGTATTTTCTGTACAAGCAAATGTAGAACAAATATGTTTCCTTTCTCAGTTTCATTTCTTTTACAAAACAAACTAGCATCCAAAAGAACCAAACTCAGCAACTTATAGCAAGGTGCAATGCACAAGATGACATTTGCTTTTTCAGCTCAGAAGTTTATAATACTAACAAACCTCTTGTTGTACAGGAGCAAGGGGGCCTTTCAAGGCTTTTGCTATCAAATCCCCGAATGCAGCTCCACCACTAGTGTCAGCACACATCCCATAATCCCACAATAACTCATGAGTGTTATCAGGATTGAGCCACAAGCCGCAAGAGCCTCAGAATAAGCTCTATGCATGGATGAGATTCATATTAATCTAACAATGAGTGAACATCAGACCTCTCCATCTAGAACTGGAAGCCTTGGAGGCATAGAGGACCCAATCCTTCCAATGAAAAATTTTTCAACAATCCCATGATAGCAGCATCTCTATCCCCATCGCCAATCCTTGGCTTCGCTCCAGGAGGAAAAGTTCTTGGTCTGAAATAAAAATAACAAAACTAGATCCAAAACAATACAAAGTAGAGTGATCAGTATTTATATTGTACAAATCATACTAGATCTAGTATTACATTTTGAACAGAAGCAGATTTGAGCATGCAATTATAGGGCTCGGGCTGCAATTTCTCAGAAAATTGTTTCCCAAACTGTTCATGTGGCATGAGAATCTGAACAGGCAAATTAAGACTGTCAAGAAAAGATGAGCCAATCTCAAGTAACTTGGGTGAACAAGAGTAACACATTCTACGTATCAAATCAGATAAAAAAAGAATAAGCAAATCTATATAGTTCTGTCATACATTCAATTGAACTATTGACTCAGATAGTTTCAGATCAATACTTAACATTCGTCTAACATACCATAAACACCTACTCCAATCAAACCCAGTTGATACGGCTATGAGTCAAGTTTGATGACATAACATTACAATAGCATTTTACCTCAACTTGAAAATCTAACAATGGGTCTTAACTTATCCTCCAAACAACCAACCTTGCTGCAAAGACAATCCCAATCAGAATTTCATCAAAAAGAACAATCCAACAACACACAAAGATCCAGCTAAAATGCCAAAAGAAACAAAAATAGGCGAATCTCACCTCTTGTTGATGGCGCACGGATACGGCGGCATGCCCACAAAGTTCTTGATATCCCTCAGCGCCCGCTGGTTTCCGTTCCCCATCTCCGTCCCAAACTTCACGTCCCTCCATCGGAAGATCTTCAGACAAACAATCACCGATCTCAGAAAATAGAACCCAAAACACCAAAATATTCACCAAATGCACGAAATTTACCTCGCACGTTGGCCAATCTTGTCATCCCCTTACAATTCTCGCTGTTGTTCTCCATCCCCTCTCTCCCTGCACCAAAATTTCAAAACCAAGATCACATCTTTTTCAGCCCACCAAGCAGATCCGAGAAAATCCAACGACAAAACCGGTCAAAACCTTCAAAAATCGAACGAGAAGAAGAAACCCCTCAGCTTGCGGAGACTATCCTTTTCTGAGGGGCCTCTCTTCGTGCGAGAGGGCAAGAAGAAGAGAGAAATCTGCAGAGGAGGGGAACAAGGGCAAGAATAACGGATTTATGTCTGTAGAAGGCCGTGGGTCCAGAGAGAGAGAGAGCGTGCGCAACGGCTAGTGGATCGCAGCCATTAGATCTGGGAATGGGTCTTAACGGCTCGTACCGTTTTGTGCTTCTCCCATCTCTCTCTTTATGGGTTTTTTGGACAGCACGAAGATTAGTGAATCGGTGAGTTTGATATTTTTAATAGTAAAATACTCTTGACTCAAGGTTGTTTCATAGTTGAAGGGAGATTCTGTATTTGATAGACATATGGGTCATGGACGGGCGGGTCTGAACCCAAAACCTAATCCAACTCAAAAATAATAGATTTTGGGCCTTGCACAGACTAGCTGAAAATATTTGGAACAATCCATTTACGGTCTTAATCACCACAATTGATGAAAAAATTATTTATTTTATGTCATAAATTTTTCAAAAAATTACCTTCATTAAAACATTAAAAAAATATTTTATTTTGATTTGATTTTATCAATTAAATTAATATAAGTTATTAAATTATTTTCATTCGATTTCATTTCAAACAATTATTTTCTAATTATCGGATAATTAGTTTTAGATTTTTAATTTTTAATTTCATAAAATCAAACAATTAACTTTCATAAAAACTAAAGTAAAATAATTTATTTTTTTTATTTATTTTTGAGTAGAGTTTTTTTTATGAAAGATCGATTGTTCGATTTTATAAAACTAAAATTCAAAATCCAATTTTGTCAAACTAGTTGTTTGATAATTAGAAAATGATTGTCCGAAATAAAATCGAATGAAAATAATTTGATATTTTATAGTAATTTAATTGATAAAATTAAATTTAAATAAAATATTTTTTAATAATTTAATAGAGGTGATTTTTTATAAATTTATGTTATATGGTGCATGATTTTTTGTCAAGTAATTTTTCACAAATTCACAATCAAGTAAATGATTATTTACTAAAAATTATAAAATTAAAAAGAAAGAATGTTACAAGGGTTATACCTAAAATATCTCTCGGATTGAAAGACCTCTATGAAAATAAAAAAGGATGATGAGATGTTGTTGAGAAGCTCCTCGACATAGACCCTAGGCTCCTTCTTCCTAGAGAGCCCCAACAACAACCCCCTCCACCACCACCACTTCCCTCCTTCCCTCTCCTACCACCTCTCTTCGTCGCAGCTCCCCAACTCCTCAGCAACAACCTGAGAAAGTTGATTACGCCCTTCGTGAAACCCATAAGAGGATATGTGGAAGTCATGGAGAGGGGATGAGCCCTTGTACACAGGCTTCTCAGGCAATGATATTATTGGATCAACCCTTATTTCCAATGCATTGGTTTATTCTACAAAGCAACCACAAGCATCTTTGTCTCGTAGATTGAAGCAAGTAAGTGTCAAAGATCATAATCCTATGATTCTTCTTGTGATACAGGGAAATCAAGATCCAGTATAAGAAAATTTATGTTTGCCCTGAGACAACATTAAGGTTGAAGTTAGTCCTTTTGTTTGATTCCTGCTCTGAATTAGGTTGGTTTTTTTACTATTTTGATATTCCTCTAATGGCATTAACTACTACAACAACCATTCTTATTCATGAATACATTAATTAAATCATTGTATATGCCAAAGAAAACAAAGACAATATTGACTTCCTTCTATTGACCAAATCTTCAATTTTCTGTGTGTTATTCGTTTGTTTTCTCAAATTTCATTGATACAATGTATAGGTAATTCTGGGTGGTTTTAGACTGCTATTTTGCTCTCTTACCTACTTGTTTCCATGTTTTTTTGTAGGTGAAACATAACAGGACATGTCATCATACGTTTCAGCTATTTCGATCATTTTAACCGAAACCATTGTCGTTTCAGTTTCGGCTAAAATATTTTTTTATTTATTAATTATGTGTTTACTAGAGCTTGACTATATTTTGATTATATTTTAACTTCAAACTAAAAATATGATAAAATTTTCAAAAAATTTTTAAAAAATTTTAAAAATTTTAAAAAATTTATAATTAATTTTATCATAAGATCAAATACTATTTTAATTATTTTACATTAATCTTGGCAATACATATACTAAAAGTATAACTATGTTCATTGATAACATATAATAAAAGTGGTCTAATAATCCATGAGAAATAAATATCACACCGTATGAAGTGTTCGGAGGTAATTATGATAAAATGCTAATTGATAGTGTTAAGTGCACCTTCTCCATGCTAGGGATGACGAGCACGTCAATGATGGGGTCCTAAGAGCCAAGAGTGCCACTGCTCATACTGACTTTGGGCGGATGTGCTCGCTTTGCCTCCGGAAGGATGTACTCATTCCATCGCCAATCACTATTCTGCAGTTGCTCGTTGCTTTTGTTCCAATATTACTCACTGCTTCGCCACTACTCAAAAATAGAGAAGCAAAGAAATCCTTTGTGCTTGCAAAGGCAGAAGAAAGGATGGTAGTACCTTATTGGACTAGAGACTCACTGCTCGTTGCTTATTGCTTCTACTCCGCCATTGCTCACTGCTTTTGCTTTGTCACTACTTGCTACTCTGCCGCTGCTAGCTGTTTGTTTACTTCTGCTCCACCGTTGCTCACTCCTCTGTTGTTGCTTGTTGCTCATTGCTTCTACTCCGCTTTTGCTCGCTGCCCACTACTACTTCTTCGCATGCCACTCGCAACTCCACCGGTTCTGCTCTTGCACTGCTTGCTGCTCCGCTGCTACTGCTCTGCACAATCTCGCTATGCTCGCCACCTTTGATCAATGCGAAACCTTAACCCTAGAATCGAAATGTATTTAGGTGAAATGGTTCAGCATAGGCTGAAACTAAAATATTTCAGTTTTGGCTAAAATTGTAAACCTTGGATACACATGTACACACATACTCCAACCAAAATGCAAGCAAATAAGAAAATTCTCGTACACAAACCCACAAATAAAACAACAAGCACATAATACACAGAAGGTCATTTGCTAGATATGTCTATATTTTATTTTTGAAGAAAAAAATTAAATTCTTGTTATTGACATCTAAATTACCCAAAATTTGCTAATAGATTATCTACCAGTTAGTTTTTATTAAATAAAAATTACTAGTGAAACTTATCCAGTTAATGATGGAGACTTGAAAACTTATCTAAAGGTGGTGATAGTTATATGCATAAGTCAATAAAAAATATTGTCTTATTTTTAGATTATAAACTACTTAAATGTAATAAAATATATTTTTCTTAGGCACAAAAGTATATAACAAGACTGACAAGAAGGGCGGTTAAGCCCATGCTTTGCAATGTTAGAGAGTCTTAAACTACATCCAAAGCCTTACAATATTTATACGCAAGCAAATAAGCAAACGTACACACGCAAACCCACAACCAAACTAACATGCCCATGCTCTTACAACAGATCCACACATGGAACACACCAGAGCATGCAAATAAACAAGCACACACCTGAGTCATTTTTCATGTAAAAATCACACCTTCAAATCATATCGAAAGGAAGTGAACCACTTGAGAATTTGAAAATAACATTGAAGAATGGAAATCATATAATCTCCTAAACAAAATAAGGTTTTGTCAAGAATACCAGAACAAATGAAAAATGCAAATGGGCAACATATAAAAAAATCATTGGCTAGATATGCCTATATTTTATTTTTGCAAGAAAAAAATTAAATTTTTGTTATTGACTACTAAATTACCCAAAATTTTCTAATAGATCATCTATGAGATAATGCTTCTTAAGTAGAAATTACTAGTGAAACTTATCCAAGTAAAGAGATTTAGAAATTTTTTTTATCTAAAGTTGGCCATAATTATATACAGAAGTCAATAAAAAAGTAGTGTGTTGTTTTTAGATTACCAACTACTAAATGCAAAGAATTATGTTTTGCTCAGGCATAAAAATATATAAAAACACTAACAAGACGAGCAGTTCAGCATATGCTCTACATCATCATAGAGCCTTAAATTGCACCTTAACCCTTGCAGGACTGATACCATAAATGCACATGTACACACATGTGCAACCAATACACAAGCAAACAAGCAAACCCACACACATGCTCTTACAACACATCCACACGTGGAATATACCTGAGCATGCAAATGGAAAAGCACACACTACACAAGATAGAACTCTAACCCTACCCCAACTGCCATGTACCATCTCCATTTGAATCGCATACAGTCACAACATGGCATTATAAAACTACCAAATTCAGCCTCCTTGGGTAAAGAGAAATAAGGTAACCCAATGACAAATTTTTCCTAACTCTGGTTGCAGATAAAAAATCTAAAATAAAACATCAGGCTTGAGATCAATGTCAACCCATCGATCATGGAGCTAGTCCTAAAAAATCCTTAAAAATTTTTTTTATATAAAAATCACATTTTCAGATGATATCAAAGGGAAGTGAACCACATGAAAATTTAAAAAAAGCATTGAAGTATTAAAATTAAATAATCTACTAAACAAAATAAGATTTTATTATGAATGATATGTCTATATTTTATTTTTACAAAAAAATATTAAATTCTTGTTATTGACATCTAACATTAAATTGCACCCTAACCCTTGCAAGACTGATACCATAAATGCACATGTACACACATGTGCAACCAATACACAAGCAAACAAGCAAACCCACACACATGCTCTTACAGCGCATCCACACATGGAACATACCTGAGCATGCAAATGGAAAAGCACACACTACACAGGATAGAACTCTAACCCTACCCCAACTGCCATGTACCATCTCCATTTGAACTACATACAGTCACAACATGGCATTATAAAACTACCAAATTCAGCCTCCTTGGGTAAAGAGAAATAAGGTAACCCAATGACAAATTTTTCCTAACTCTGGTTGCAAATAAAAAATCTAAAATAAAACATCAGGCTTGAGATCAATGTCAACCCATCGATCATGGAGCTAGTCCTTGAAAATCCTTAAAAATTATTTTTTATATAAAATCACATTTTCAGATGATATCAAAGGGAAGTGAACCACATGAAAATTTTAAAAAAGCATTGAACCACGAAAATTTTAAAAAAGCATTGAAGTATTAAAATTAAATAATCTACTAAACAAAATAAGATTTTATTATGAATGATATGCCTATATTTTATTTTTACAAAAAAAATTAAATTCTTGTTATTGACATCTAACCTTAAATTGCACCCTAACCCTTGCAAGACTGATACCATAAATGCATATGTACACACATGTGCAACCAATACGCAAGCAAACAAGCAAACCCACACACATGCTCTTACAACACATCCACACGAAACATACCTGAGCATGCAAATGGAAAAGCACACACTACACATTATAGAACTCTAACCCTACCCCAACTGCCTTGTACCATCTCCATTTGAACTGTATACAGTCACAACATGGCATTATAAAACTACCAAATTCAGCCTCCTTGGGTAAAGAGAAATAAGGTAACCTAATGACAAATTTTTCCTAACTCTGGTTGAAGATACAAAATCTAAAATAAAAATAAAACATCAAGCTTGAGATCAATGTCAACTCGTCGATCATGGAGCTAGTCCTCAAAAATCCTTAAAAATTATTTTTTATATAAAAATCACATTTTTAGATGATATCGAAGAGAAGTGAAACACATGAAAATTTAAAAAAAGCATTGAAGTATCAAAATTATATAATCTAGTAAACAAAATAAGATTTTATTATGAATGATATGTCTATATTTTATTTTTGCAAAAAAATAATTAAATTCTTGTTATTGACATCTAAATTTGTTAATAAATCATCTACCAGCTAGTGCTTTTTTAAGTAGAAATTACTAGTGAAATTTATACAAACAACACGTGAATGTTTGAAGACTTGTTTATCTTAAAGTGGTAATAATTATATGGTTAAGTCAATAAAAATGGTGTTATTTTTGGGTTACCAACTATTAAACTCAATGAAATGAAGATTCTATGAGATCCCAATGAAGATTCTAACAAGACCTCCCATTTGCAGCAAAAGAGGGTGCCCATGGCAAAGTGAAGGAGCCTTGCATGATACTGAGGAGTGAATCTATGGTCTCTTCCGACTCCTAATACAACTCCTTGATTCATTTGTAATACATAAATGGGAAAATGAACCCTTAGATTTATATTTGACTTCAACGCAAAGGAGGGGGGGTTGGCAAAATTGCCTGAACCTTTCCTTGTTATTTTCATTAGGTTCAATTTTAATAGGAACAATATTCTACGACTAACAACTCATTTATTTTCAAACCGATCAATTTACTATCTATTATTTGATTTACTAATCCTTTATATTGGAATAAGTCAATCATCAAATATTTTGGCAATTCTTCATGGGGGGGCAATTAAATAGAATTTTGAATCAGAGCTTTCGATCTTTGTTATTCTTCGTAATAATAATATCTCTGGGGTTATAGTGATAACTTGGTATATCCACTATACAATTATTAACTAAAATATGTCTATGGTTAACTAATTGCCTAGCTTCAAGAATAGTCAACGCCATACCCAATCAAAAAAGGATGTTATCCAAACACATCTCAAGTAGTTGTAATAAATATTGATCTGTTGACCCTTTGGCTTTTCCAGTGATATGTACATATCTAAGTAATTGTCATTCTATCAAACCATAATGAAAAATGTAATTTCTATTTTTCTTCAAGACGGATATGATATTGTGATCTTTTCCCAGAACACGATTGGTTTTTAAGATTACTTCCAAATCTAGGCTTTTGACTAGTTAGTCCTGGTAAAGCCCCCATACAGCATATTTTTTTGAAACGAGGTCCTCAATAATGAGACATTAATAAAGGACTCCTTTTTTATTTTATTGACATTTCATTTCTTTTGGAGTTATGGTAAGCTAGGCACCAGGTTGATTCTTGCGGGTTAGGGATAGTTTGGTAAGCAAGTTTAGCTAGTTTAGGGCAAAGTGGTAGTGAAAAGAGAAACCACATTTTCAGTTCTGTTCAAGCTTGCATAGAAAACTTCCTTTTTGTATGCCCTATTTCAGTCTATTAGGTCATAGAGAATCTTTCCATTCGACTCAAACAAGCAATAGTTCCTTCTATCAATTCTAGCTCTTGCTATCTTTGGCTACAGGTGACAATGCTAGTGGAAGGTCGTAGATCACAGGGAATTCCTTCTCTTGTGGGTCCGGGTGCAGAGGAAGCTAGGTGACAACTAGTACCTCTTTGATACCATAAAAGGCTTCGCTCAATTGATATTTTCAGAATTGGCTTTGGAAAGAAATAAGATTATTTCCATTTGCATTGTCTGTACTCATTCAGTTGGCAATTGGTAGGTCATAGAGAAATCCAGCTCTTAGTCATCGAAGAAGAGAGAACCGCTTTCACTTATCTGCTCTTGCATCTAACTATAGCCAGCTTTCCTCTTGTATGTTGACCATGACAATCATACCTTCTTATTGTCTATGATCTGCTATAGTAGTCAGTTTTGTTCTGACAATACGGTTGTCTTTTTCTCACAAAGAGTACAAAAAAGTCAATAAGCAATTATGTACAACACCCATGTACATCCTTATAGTCCTTTTGGCCCAAGGAATAGATAGGGCATTCAATTAGTAAAGCAGGTTTCTTCCTATTGCTCAATATGAGAATATTCCTCTTTCTCCTTTTATGAGCAATAGTAGTTATTTTTTCTTCCCTTTCATCCATTGCGGGGGAAGTCATACTGCAACTATGCAAACCCCTATATTATATTATGAATCTTCATTACAAGAAGAAAGATAGGTAAGGGGTGACCGATCATTTAGTGTTACATTAGAAAAGCCAAGGACGAAAGGGAAGGGTTTTACATTTGTAATCCACGGCCACCAAGACTTCTTATCAATGCTCCAACCATATTGGTTAATAGAAATCCATTACACCAGTCAGGGTTCTTAATAAAAGAAAGTGCAATAGACTGACTTTCATATCCCTTTCTAGCTAGCCGCCATTTCAATTTTTGATGCTTGCCTCTTCCTGAAGCAAGGGCAAAGTCTATATCCATGTACGAGGCAATGTTCATATTCCCCATAGCCTGCGACACCCCCAAAGCCTATCCTATGACCGAGTGTGAGATAAAAATGATAGTATAATATGATAAAAGCTATAAAAGAAATTCCATTGACGTCATTATGCTATTACAGATTTAGCTTGTATTGTAGTCTTGCATCTTTCTAGTAACTGGTAGCGCCCTATTTAGGTTTAGGCCCAATAAAGTGAGTGTTCTAGATAGCTTCATTTTGAGAGTGAAAAGTCTCGCTCCTAGTCTTGTTACAAAGTATTACACTCACATACATGTCCTATTCAAATTCAAAGGATAAGCATATTTTGGCTAGGATTCTTTCAAAAATGAATGCTATGATTGGTATTGGATTTGCCTATTTAGCCAAACCTGGTATCGTACTAAATGTCCTTATCTCAAGTGGAAGCCATTTAGTTTAGGAAAGACAGTCCCGAAACATTTATTCTATGAAGGGGTTGAACTCTTGATTCCAGTCCTTTAGCCTAAAAAGTGTGAATGCTGTAAAGTTCCCAAGGATCTTTCATCTTGCCTAATCGAATTTCGACCCTTGAACGTGAGCTACTATGCCCCTTTAAAACTAGCTGGAGAGAAGGAAGAAAGGTCCTTCTAAGATCTAGAGAAAAAGAGAGAGGCATCCTTTTTGGAATTCTAGCTTCGAGCTTTGTTTAACTAAACTAGTGTCATAGCAATCTCTTTAGCATCTCGCCATTCCTGACTTTAGGAGGGGGAGGGGGAACATGAAAAAGAAAATCTTAACTGAGCTAGCTCGAGGTCTTCCTTCCTTTTGCCCAACTTCTTTACAGTTCAGATCAGGCATAATGGAATCAACTGGGTGGATAAGAGATGGCTTTCACTCTGATTTCTCCCATTGCACCCAATCTTAGTGACTCCCTTCTTTGTGCAGCAACCCTAACTGCAAGCTGCCCTTCTTGCAAGTCAACATCAGCACCGTGATGATTCTCGTTTATAGCATGCATAGAAAGTTGGGTTATTGGGATTTGTGGTCAATGTTCTTCCCTGCCCATGCACGAGAGACCTAGGCGTAGAAGAGCTGGATTAAGTTTTGAATTCCCATCGGCAATAGGATTCACCATAGGGTTTATAGCAGGAGCCGATGGAGGAGTAGTCGAAGGCCCAGCAAGTTGAGAAGGATCCTTGTTGGTCATTCCCTGATCGAATCTCTTGGACATAGCATTGCATTAACTACGATGAATCATTGGATCAATCGCAATCATCTGAAGGGGGGAGCGAATACCTACAAGTAACTCAGTAATAGACTAGCTCACCCCTATTGATTGAGCATTTTGCCTTTGATTCTTTTTAGCTTACAGAAGCATGTGTAGCTTTATTCCTCTATTACTTGAAATTCCTTCTGCCAGTGCTTTGCTTTGACTTCAATGTTCAGTATGTCAGTAGTTCCTCCAGTAGGGGATAAAGCGTTGGATATACAATTTGGATATTCAAGGATATAGATGGGGTATAAGCTTCATCGTCGAGATGGAAATAGCCTAGATCACCAATGTTTGGCCCCTAAATGACTGCTTAGTGATAAAGGAGGTAGGGGTGTAGAGACAACCAAGAGATTTGCCTAGAAGTAGCTATATATAGGTCAATGCTTAATCTTGCAAATGAAAGGCTTTTTCAATTGAATTAACCGGGTAGGGCTGTAGGGTGTTACCATTTTATGGTTATTCCTCTCCTTTTTCATATCATATCAAGACTCTAAGGCAAAGACTTCTAAGCTTATGAAGGCCTTTCATAACTTTGTGGTAGTAGGAGAGGGAGAAAGAACAGTTCTTGGTAGCTACTGATTCCATTGCCGGATCCACTTTATTGGGTTCCACTTGAACTTGAAGGATAAGGAGCCGGGCTAAAATAGTTCTGCTGATCAATCGAGCTACCTGTGTTGGTCTTCTTTATTGGTTCATAGAAACATTCCGTTTATGTTTCTTACTCTGATCCATCCTATGGATGCTCTTGAATATGTTATAGAACTGCCCTACACCCTAGTTGTTACTTATTTGAGGTGAGGATATAGCATTTGTTATTTTGCTACTTTTTGGATAGATGGATTTAGTGGATTCCCCTGTGGTATCGACTGCCTTCATTTGGATGATACTTCAACATCTATGGATTGTCAAGTTGCTGCTCTTGCATCTACCTTTTCGATTGCAGGTGGAGCTTTATTGGTAAGCGAATGCAGCTGGTGAATTTTGAATGGGAATGGTTTTGGATTCACAGTTTGAAAGAATGGATCCATAGGGGTAGAACCTTGTTAAGGGTAAGGCACTAGCACTATAGAGTAGAGGATTGGATCTATCTCCAAGCCAAGGATTGCATGCTAGAGTGAACCCATCCAACTGTTCTATTCTTCAAGCTCATTTGGGAGACAGATAAAAGGGCTTTGATAGAGTTAGCACACACCAAAAGCAAGGGATTTATTGGGGCCT
>RXID01016843.1:0-37944 GCA_005019695.1 Trichopus zeylanicus subsp. travancoricus
AATGCAACACTACTACTTATACTTTGACTACTACTACTTCTACTACTATCTCACCCACTGCAACCTTTACTGTTTCTCCTGCTACTACTAGTTCTATTACTACTTCCACTACCACTACTACTACTATCGCCACAATAACTACTACTACCCCTATTAATACAACTGCCACTACTGCAATTACATCTACTGCTGATACTGCTACTACTACTACAACAGCTATTAATACTTTATTACTATTACTACTACTACTACAACCACTACTGCTATTAACAGTACTAATCCTGTCTCTACTACCACTATTACTACTAACACTATAGATACTGCTAATACAGCTACTACTACACCTATTTTTGCTACTATTACCACTACTACTACTAGTACTACGATTCCTACCGCTGGTACTACTCCAAATGCCACTACTACTATCGCTAACCACTGTAGCTACTATTGCCATCACAACTTCTGCTGCTGCTACTACTACTACTATTATTGCTATTAGTGATGTTGCTACAACTACTACTCCTGCTTCTATTAATAATATTAATACTCCTACTACTTCTACCACTACTACTTCTGCTACTACTGCTACTGCTGCTGCTACTCCTACTATCACTACTTCTACTACTGCAACTACTACTTCTGCTGCTACAACTGCTACTACTATTGCTTCTGCTGCTACTACTACCACTGTTACTATTGCTATTACTGCTACTAGCACTACAACTACTATTGTTGCTGCTACAATAGCTACTACTGCTACTGCTACCACTGTGACAATAGTTACTATTCCTACTACCAATACTAATAATTTTGTGACTAGTACAATTGCTACTACTAGTTCTGCTACTAACACTACTACTACTATTATTAGTACTAGCACAACTACTGCTACTACTACTATCGCTACTACAAAAGCTACTTCTACCGCTACTGCCACTACTACTACAATAACAACTACTACTCGTACTGCTCCTACTGCAACCTCTACTACTACTATTGCTACTACAGTGACTACTACTACTACTAGTACTAACAATACTATAACTACTACTACTACTAGTATCGTTACCATGACTACTACAGCTATTGCTACTACAGCTATTACTCCTACTACTGCTATTGCTACAACTATTATTATGCTACTATTGCTCCTACAGCTACAACTACTACTCATACTACTACTACTTCTACTACAACTACTACTACTACTATTACTACTACTACAACTATTTCTGCTACTACTACGTCTACTACTACTAGTATGCTATTACTACTACTACTATTACTACTACTACTACTACTACTACTACTATGGTTACCGCTACTATAATAACTGGTACTACTACTACTATTATAATTGTTGCTTATACTATTGCTACTACTACAACTACTATAACTTCTCCTACTCTTAATAATTCTGCTACTACTACCATTGCTATTATTATTGCCACTACTACTACTATTATTACAACTATCATTAATACTGCCACTAATACTACTACTATGACAGCTACCACTAAACCTATTTCTATTAGTACTTCAATTACTACTACTACTACTATCACTACTCTTACGATTGTGACTACTGCTCCTACTACTACTACCACAACTATTGCTACTACCGCTACTACTACTTCTAAGGGAACTACTGCTGCTACTGCAATAATAGCTACTACAACTACTTCTACTACTAGTAGTAGTAGTGCTACTACTACTAATACTACTACTGCTAAAATAGCTATCAATAAGACTACTACTTCTACTAGTACTACTGCTACTGCTGCTGCTTCTACTGTTACTACCACTACTATTACTAGTACTACTGCTACTGCCCCTACTACTGTACTACTACTGCTACTACTTCTACTACTACTGCTACTACTAGTGCTACTACTACTACTATTCCTACTACTACTATTACTATTATTACTACTACTATGACTATAAATATGACTCCTACTATAACTACTACAACATCTACTACTACTATTGCTACTTTTGCTACTACTACTACTTCTTATACTACTACTACTACTAATACTCCTACTACACTACTGCTGCTTCAACTAAAATTACTACTACTACTACTACCATTGCTACTTTTGTTACTACTATTACTTCTACTACTACTAGTACTACAAGTACTACTACTAGTACTACTACTACTACTAGTGCAACTAATACCATAACTACTACTAGTACTTCTACTGCTGCTGCTGCTGCTACTACTACTACTACTGCTACTACTACTTCTACTACACTTACTCCTACTACTACTAATGTTGTAGCTACTCTTATTACTACTATTACTTCTACTACTACATCTACTATTACTACTACTATTACATCTACTAGTAGGAGTAATAGTTGTAGTAGTAGTTATAGTTATAGTAGTACTAGTAGCAACAACCGTGGTAATAGTAATAGTAGTAGTAGTTACAGTAGTAATAGAAGTCATAATAGCAGCAGGAGTAGCAGTAGTAGCAGTAGCAAAAGTAGCAGTAGTAGTAATAGTAGTAGCAATAGCAGTAGTAGTAGTAGCATTAGTGGTTGAAGCAGTAGTAGCTTTATTAGTAGTAGTAATAGTAATAGAAGCAGTAGTACTAGCACTTGTAGTAGTAGCAGTAATAGCAGAAGTAAATATAGTAATAATAGTAGTAGAAGCAATAGCAATAAAAGTAGTTGTCATAGTTGTAAAAGTAGTAGTAGTGATAGTAGCAGCAGGAGCGATACTTGTAGAAGAAGTAATAATAGTAGTAGTTATAGTAGTATTAGAAGCAACAACAGTAGTTGTTATTGTTGTTTTACGAGTAGTAGTATTAGTAGAAGTAGTAGTCAGAGAAGTAATAATTGTAGTTTGCATAGTAGTAGTAGGAGTAGCAAAAATAGTAGTAGAAATAGTAGTAGTAGCCATAATAGTAGTAGTAGTAGTAGTAGCAATCATAGTAGCAAGAGATGTAGCAGTTATAGTGGTAATAGTAGTAGTAGTTGTTGTTGTAGTAGTAGCTGTAGTAGCATTAGGAGCTGCAGTAGCAGCAGTAGTAGTAGAATTTGTAGTAGCAGTAGTAGAATAGTAGTAGTAGTCTTAGTAGTAATAGCAAAAATAGTAGTAGTTGTAGTAGTAGCAGTAGTAGGAGAAGCAGTAGTTATTGTTATTGTAAGAGAAGTAGTAGTGCTAGTAATTATTGTTATTATTATAATAATTGTAGTAATAGTTACAATAATTATAATGGAAGTAGTAGTAGCAGTAGAACTAGCAATAGTAGCGTAAATGGTAGTAGAAGTAGTAGTAGTAGTAGTAGTAGAAGTAGCAGTGCAATAGTAGTCGTAGCAGCTATAGTAGTAGTAATAGTATTTGCAATTGTAGTCGTAGTAGTCATTGTAGCAGTAGTAGTAGTAGCTATTGTAGTAGTGGAAGTAGTAGCAGCAATAGTAGTGGTAGTTGTGGTAGTGGTAGTCACAAAAGAAGCAATGGTATTAGTAGTAGTAGTAGTAGCAATTGTCGTAGTAGTAGGAAAAGTAGTGGTAGTAGTAGCAGTAGTAGCAACAATAGTAATAGTTATAATAGTAGTAGCACTAGCAGTAGTTGTAGGATAAGTAGTAGCAGTAGTAGTAGTAGTAGCAGTAAAAGTAGTAGTAGTAGTAGTTGTTGTTATTTTAGGAGAAGTTGTAGTAGTAGTAGTAGTAGCAGCCGAATTAGAAGTAGCAGTAGTAGTAATTATTGTTGTTGTTGCAACAAGAGTTGCAGTAGCAGCAGTAGCCATGGTAGACATTGAAGTAGGGGTTGCAGTTATAGTAGCAGCAGCAGTAGAATTAGTTGGAGCAATAGTAGTAGATGTTATAGTAGTTGTTGTAGTAGTAGTTGTTGTAGTAGTAGTAGTAGTTGTTGTAGTAGCAGTAGTACTAGTTGTAGTAGTAGTCGTAGTATTGGTGGTGGTGGTGGTGGTAGTAGTAGTAATTGTAGTAGTTGTTGTAGTACTTATGGTAGAAGTAGTAGTAGTAGCAACAACAAAATTTTTTGGAGTAGCAATAGTAGTAGTAGCATTAGCATGAGAAGTAGAAGTAGTAGTATTCGGAGTAGCGATAGTAGTAGTAGCAATAGTAGTAGTAACAATAGCAACATTCGTCGTAGTAGTAATAGCTGTAGTTCTAGTAACAGTAGACGTAGCAGTAGTTGCTGTAATTGTAGTAGTAGTAGTAGTTACTATAGTGGCAACTTCAGCAAAAGTAGTACTGCAGTAGTAGTAGTTATAGTAGCTGTAGTAGTAGTTGTAGTAGCCATTGTCATTCTAGCTATAATAGTAGTAGTAGTAGTAGTAGTAGTAACAGTAGCGGTAGTAGTAGAGATAGTAGTAGCAGGAATACTAGTTGTTGTTGTTGCAGTTGTTGTAGTAGTAATAGAAGTAGCAGTTGTTGTAGTAGCAGTACTAGTAGAAGCAATAGTAGTACTATTAGTAGTACTAATAGTCAAAGTAGAAGCAGTAGCTATAGTGGTAGTTATTGAAGTGGTAATGGAAGTAGTAGTAGTAGTAATAGTTATTATAGTTGTTGTAGTAGCAGTAGTCATTGTAGCATAGCAGTAATAGTAGTAATAATAGTGGTCGTAATAGCGATAGTAGTAGTAGGAAAAGTAATACTAGTAGCAGCAACAGTAGTAGTAGTAGTAAGAGTAGTTGTAGTAATAGTTGTAGTATTAGTAGCACTAGTAGTCATTTTAGTAGTAGTAATTGCAGCGAACGTAGCAATAATAGTAGAAGTAGCAGTAGTAGTTGTAGTCATAATAGTAGTTGTTGTAGATATTATGGCAATATCTGTAGTAGCGGTACTAGCTGTAGTAGTAGTAGTAGCAGCAGTAGTAGTCGTACTAGAAGTGGTAGCTGTAGTAGTGGTTGGAGTAGTGGTAGTAGTAGTAGTAGTAGTAATTTTATTGGCAGTATCAGCAGTAGTAGTGGCAGTAGCAGTAGTGGTAGTAGTAGAAGTAGCAGTGGTAGTAGTAGTAGTTGTAGTAGAAGTAGTAGTAGTGTAGTAGTAGTAGTAGTGGTAGTTGAAGTAGCATTGATAGTAGTAGTAGTAGCAATAGTAATAGTAGCAACAACAATAGCAGTAGTAGTCATTTTAGCAGTAGTAGTAGTCGAAGTATTTTTAGCCCGAGTAGTTGTAGTAGTAGTAGTAGTAGTAGTAGTAATAGCATTAGTAGTAGTACTAGTAGTAGTAGTAGTAGTAGCAGGAGCACTAGTCATGGTGCTAGTTGTAATAGTAGTAGCAATAGTAGTAGTAGCAATAGCAGTAGCAGTAGTTATAGTAGTAGTGTTGTAGTTATAGGAGGGGAAGTAGTAGTAATAGTCGTAATTGTAGTAGTAGTAGTAGTAGCCCAAGTAGCCATTGTTGCAGTAGCAATATTAGCAATAGAAGTAGTAGTAGCAGCAGTTGGAGTAGTAGTAGTAGTGGGAGAAGCAGTCGTGGCAGTTATATTAGTAGTAACAGTAGAAGTAGTAGTAGTTATAGATGGAGGAGAAGTGCTAGTAGTAGCGGAAGCAATAGTGGTTATAGTAATAGTAGAAGTGGTTGTAGTAGTAGTAGTAGTAGTCAAACTAGTCATACTAGTATTAATAGTAGTAGTATTAGTTATAGTAGTAATAGCAGTAGTTGTAGCAGTAGTACTTGTTATGTTAGTAGTAGTAGTAGTGGCAGTAGCTATAGTAGCACTGGTAGTGGGAATAGTTGTAGTAGCAATTGTAGCAGTAGTATTAGTAGTAGCAATAGTAGCAGTAGAAGTAGCATCGGAATAAGTAGTTGTAGTAGTAGCAATAGTAGTAGTTGTTGTAGAAGTAGTAGTTGTAGTCATAGTAGTAGTAGTAGCAAGAAATGTGGTAGTAGTCGTAGTTGTAGTAGCTGTAGTAGTAACAGTAATACTCATAGCGATAATAGTTATACGAGAAGTAGTAGTTGTAGTAGTAATAGGAGTAGAACTAATAGCAATAGAAGCAGAAGTAACAGTAGTGGCAATAGTAGCAGTAGTTGTAGTAGTAGGAGAAGTTGTAGTAGTAGTAGTAGTCATAGTAGTAGTAGTAGCAGTAGTTGCAATAGTAATAGAAGTAGTAGTAGCTGTGTTAGCAGTATTAGTAGTACTATCAATAGCTAGTAGTAGTTGTTGTAGTAGGAGTAATATCAGTAGTAGCAATAGTAACAGTAAGAGAGCAGTACCAGTTGTAGCAATGTTAGTAGTAGGTGAAGCAGCTATAGTAGTTGTAGCAGTAGCATAAATAGTTATTGTTGTACTAGTAGTTATAGGAGCAGTGGTAGTAGCAGTAGGAGTAGCAGCAGTAGTAGTAGCACTAGTAATAGTAGTAGTATTAGTAGTAGTACTAGTTGCAGTAGCAGTAGTAGTTGAAGTAGTAGTTGTAATAGTAGTAATGGTATGAGAAGTAGTTGTAGTAGTAGTAGTAGTTGTTGTTGTTATTGTTGTTGTAGCCGTAGTAGTAGTCAGAGTAGTAGTAGTAGTTGCAGTAGTAGCAATAGTAGTAGTTATTGTTGTATTAGTGGTAGCAATCATAGTAGTAGTAGTAGCCGTAGTAGTAGTCGTAGTAGTAATAGTCATAATAGCAGTAGGAGAAGATGCAGCAGCAGTAGTAGTTGTTGCAGTAGTAGTTGTAGTCACAGTAGTAGTCGCAGTTGTAGCAGTAGCAGCAGTAGTTATTGTTGTGATGGTAGAAGTAGAAGTAGTAGCAATTGTAGCAGTTATGGTAGTAGTAGTATTAGTAGCAGTAGTACCAGTACTAGAAGTAATAGTAGTAGTAGTAGGAGCAGCAGCAGCAGCAGCAGTAGTGGTAGTAGTAGTAGTAGTAGTAGCAGTAGGAGCAGTAGTAGTAGGAGCAGTAGCAGTAGTTGAACTAGTAATTGCTGTAGAAGCAACTGCTAGAGTAGTAGCAATAGTAGTCGTAGTAGTGGTAGTAGTGGTAGTTGAAGATGAACTATCTATAGTTGTAGCTGTGGTAGTGGTAGTAGTAATAGGAGTAGTGTTAGCAATTGTACTTTTAGCAGTGGTAGTATTACTAGTGGTAGCAGCAACAGCAGAAGCAGTACTAGTAGTAGTAGCAGCAGCAGCACAGTAGCAGTAATAGTAGTAGTAGTAGTAGTAGCGATAGCAGCAGTAGTAGCCATAGTAACAGTTCTTGCAGTAGTAACAGTAGCAGAAGTATTAGTATTAGTTCTTGTAGTGGAAGCTATTGTAGCAGCAATTGTAGTTATCATTGTAGTAGTTGCAGCCGTAGCGGTTGAAGCAATAGTAGTACTTGTAGTAGTAGCAGTAGTAGCAGTAGTTGCAGTAGTTGTAGCAGTGGCAGTTGTAGCTGTAGTAGCAATAGTAGTAGTAACAGTAGTAATAGTAGCAGTATGGCAACTAGTATCAGTAGCAATAGTAATAGTAGTAGTAGTGACAGGAGTAGCAATTGCAGCAGTTATAGTAGTAGTAGATGCAGTAGTAATAATAGGTTTAGTAGTAGTAGCAATAGTTGTAATTGTAGTAGTAGTAGTAGTAGTAGAAGCAGTAGTAGTAGTAGAATTAGTAGCATTATGAGAGGTGGTAGTACTAGCGATTGTAGTTGTAGTTGAATTTGTTGTAGTAGTAGCAATAATAGCATTAGTTGCAGTATTAGTAGTAGTAGTAGTCGTAGCAGCAGTACCAATAGTAGAAGTAGCAGCAGCAGCAGTAGTAGTAGATGTTGTGGTAGAAGTAGCAGTGATGGTAGTAGTAGTGGTAGTAGTAGTGGTAGTAGCCACTTTGTAGTAGCAGTAGTAGTAGTAGCAGCAGTATTGGTAGTAGTAGCAATAGTAGTAGTACTAACAGTATTAGTAGTAGTAGTAGTAGAAGTAGTAGCAGCAGTAGAAGTAGTTGTAGCAGCAATATTAGTAATAGCTATAGTCTCAAACGCTGTAGTAGCAGTAGTAGCAGAAGTTATAGTAACAGTAATAGTAGTAGCAGTAATGGTAGTAGTAGTAGTAGTGGAAGTTGTAGCTGTAGTTGCAGTAGTAGTAGTGGCAGTAGTAGTGGTTGTAGAAGTAGTAGTGGTAGTAGCAGCAGTAATTGTGGTAGAAGTAGTAGCAGCGCAGTGGCAGTGTAGTAGCCATAGTAGAAGTAGTAGTAGTAATATTAGTAGCAAGAGTTGTAGCAGTAGTAGTAGTAGTAGTTATGGTAGCAATGGTAGTATCAGCAGTACTAGTAGTAGTAGTAGGAGGAGGAGCAGGAGTAGTAGTAGTAGTAGCAACGATAGTCGTAGCTGTAGTAGCACTAGCTACAGCAAAAGTAGCAATAGTAGTAGTAGCATGAGTAGTCATAGCAGTAGTAGTAGTTGTAGTAGTAATAACTTCAGCAATAGTAGTTATGGTAGCTATACCATTTGCAGTAGTAGCAGCAATAGTAGTAGTAGTGGTGGTATTAGTAATAGTAGCAGTAACATAGGAGTAGTCGTAGTAGTAGTCATATTAATAATAGTAGTAGTAGTGGTAGAACCTATAGTAAGAGTTGTAGTTCCAGTAGCAGTAGTAGCATTGGTAGCAGTAAGAGCAGTCATAGTAGTAGTTGTTGTAGTAGCAGTAGCAGTAGTAGTAGCAATTGTAGTAGCAGTAGCCTTAGTAGTAGTGCAGTAGTGGCAGTTGTAGTAGTAGTATTAGGCAGAGAAGCAGTATTTGGATTGGAAGTAGTAGTAGTAGCAGCAGCAGCAGTAGTAGTAGTAGTAATAGCATTAGTTGTGGTAGTAGTAGTGACAGTTGTAGTAGCAGTAATAATAATAGTAGCAATACTAGCAGTAGTCATAGTTGTAGCATTTGGAGTAATAGTTGTTGTAATTGAAGTAGTGGGGGTAGTAAGAGGAGGAGGAGTAGTAGTAGTAGCAGTAGCAGTAGTCACGGTAGTAGTAGTAGATATAGGAGCAGGAGTAGTAGTAGCAGTAGTAATTGAACTAGTAACTATAGTAGTACTTGGAGTAGTAGTAGCAGTAGTAGCCATAATAATAGTAATAGTAGTGGTATTAGTAATTGTAGTAGCAGTAGTAGTAAAAGGAGCAGTAGTAGTTGTTGTAGAAGTAGGAGTGGCAGTTGTTGTTGTTGTTGTTGTTGTTGTAGTAGTAGTAGTTGTTGTTGTTGTAGTAGTAGTAGTAGTAGTAGTAGAAGTAGTAGCAGTAGTAGTAGTAGAAGGAGAAGTAGTAGTAGTTCTTATTAGAGCAGAATTAATAGTAGTAGTAGTAGTAGTGGCAGCAGTAGAAGTAGTAGCAGTAGTACTAGTAGAAGGAGAAGTAGTAGTAGTTCTTATTATAGTAGAATTAATGGTGGTAGTAGTAGTAGTAGTAGTTCTAGTTATAGTACTAGTACTAGTAGTAGCAGCAATAGCATTAGTAGTAGATGTAGTGGTAATAATAGTAGAACATGAAGTAGCAGTAGAAGCAGCAGTAGTTGTACAAGTTGTAGAAGTAGCAATACCACCACCAGCAGTAGCAGTACTCTTAATTGTATTAACAGCAAAAGTAGTAGCAATATTAGTAGCTGTTGTAGTAGTAGTAGTAGTAGTTGTCGAAGTAGAACCAGTAGCATTGGCCATAATAGTTGTTGCAAAAGTAGCAGTGATAGTAGCAGTATTAGTTGCAGTAGAAGCAATAGAAGTGTAGCAACAGTAGTTGTAGTAGCCACAGTAGTTGTAGTAGGTGAAGTAGTCATAGTAGTAGTAATAGTAGTAGCAGTGGTAGCAGTAGTAGTGGAAGTAAATGTAGTAAATTTGATATTAGTAATAGTAGTAGCAGAAGCACTCGTAGTAGCAGTAGTGGTAGTAGTATTAATAGTAGTTGAAGCAACAGTAGTAGTTGTTGTAGTTGTAATTGTAGTAGAGTAGCTGTGGTAGCTGCAGTAACAGTAGTAGTAGTAGAAATAGTTATTATATTAGCAGTAGCAGTAGCAGGAGTAGCAGTAGCAATAGTAGTAGTAGTAGCAGTAATAGTAAGAGTACTAATTGTAGTAGCAGTTGTAGCGATAGTAGCAGTATTACCTGTCGTAGTTGTCGTAGTACTAGCAATAGTTGTAGTAGTAGTAGTAGCAGAAGTAGTAGTTAAACTAGTAGTAGGAGTATAAGCAGTAGCTATAGTACTAGCAATAGTAGTCGTAGTAGTGGTAGCAGTGGCATTTGATGTAGAAGTATCTATAGTAGTAGCCACAGTAGTAGTGGCAATAGTTGCTGTAGTAGTTGTAGTAGTAATAGGAGTAGTCTTAGCAATTGTAGTTGTTGTAGTAGTAGTATTAGTAGTAGAGTAGTAGTTGTAGTAGTTAAAGTAGTAGTAGCACTAATAGAAGTGGTAGTAGGAGTAGTAGTAGTGCAGCGGTAGTAGCAATAGTAGGAGTTCTTGCAGTAGTAGCCATAGTCGAAGTATTAGTATTAGTTGTAGTAGTGGTAGTAGTAGTGGAAGTTGTAGTAGCAGTAGTTGTAGTTACTGTTGCAGCTGTTGCAGCCATAGCAGCTGTAGCAATAGTAGTATTAGATGTAGTAGTAGCAGTAGTTGCAGTAGTTGTAGTAGTGGCAATAGAAGTAGTTGTAGCAATAGTAGTAGTAATAGTAGTAGTAGTAGCAGTAATAGTAGTTGTAGTACCGAAATCAGTAGCAGAAGTAATACTAGTAGCAATAGAAGGAATAGTAGTAGCAGTAGTCATAGAAGTAGTAGTAGACATTGTAGTAGTACTAGGTGTAGTAGTAGTAGTTGTAGCTATAATTATAGTAGCAGTAGTAGCAGAATTAGCAATAGTACGAGAAGTGGTAGTACTAGCGACTGAAGTTGTAGTAGAAGTAGTAGTAGTAGCAATAATTGCATTAGTTGCTGTATTAGTAGTAGTTGTACTAGCAGCAGTAGCAATAGTAGAAGTAGTAGTAGTTGTAACAGCAGTAGTAACCATAGTAACAGTTCTTGCAGTAGTAATAGTAGCATAAGTATTAGTATTAGTTGTAGTAGTAGTAGCAGTCGTGGTAGAAGTAGCAGTGATGGTAGTAGTAGTTGTAGTAGTAATAGTGGTAGTAGCCACTATTGTAGTAGTAGCAGTAGTAGAATCAGCAGCAGTGGTAGTAGTAGTAGTAGTAATAATAGCAGCATTAGTATTAGTAGTGGTAGCAATTGTAATACTAGTAGTTAGAAGTAATAGCAGTAGCAGTAGCAGAAGTTACAGTAGTAATCGTAGTAGTTAATATTAGTAGTACTAGCAGTAGTAGTGGCAGTAGTAGTAGTAGCAGTAGTAGTAGCAGTGGAAGTAATAGCTGTAGTAGTAGTAGCACTAGTAGTAGTACTAGTAGTAACTGTAGCAGTAGTAATTGTAGTAGAAGTAGCAATAGTAATACTAGTAGTTAGTAGTAGTAGTAGTAGTAGTAGTAGTAGTAGTAGTAGTAGTAGTAGTAGCAGTTGTAGTAGTAACAAAAGTAGTAGCAATAGTACTTGTAATAGTAGTAGTTGCAATAGTGCTTGTCGCCACAGTAGCAGTAACGATACCAGTAGTAGGAGTAGTGGTTGTAGTAGTAGTAGCAATAGTGGCAACAATAGTAGAAGTAGCAGTAGTTATAGTAAAAGTAGTAGAAGTAGTAGTGGTAGTTGTAGTAGTAGTAGTTGTAGTAGTAGTAGTAGCAGTAGTAGTAGTAGTACTAGTAATAGTAGTATTAGTAGTAATTGAAGCAATAGTAGTAGTAGTAGCAGCAGCAGCAGTAGTAGTAGTAGTAGTAGTAATAGTAGTAGCATTTGTTGTTGTTGTAGCAGTAGAAAAGTAGCTGCTGCACTCGTAGCCATCGTAGTAGTCACAGTAATAGTCATAGCAGTAGTAGTAGCCGTAATAGTCGTAGTAGCAGTAGCAATAGTAGTAGTTATTGTGATAGTAGTAGTAGTGGTCAGTAGTTGTAGTAGTAATAATACTCGGAGTAGTAGTGGTGGTAGCAGCAGCAATAATGGTAGTAATAGTAATAGCTGGAGTAGCAGTAGCAGTAGTAGTTGTAGTAGTGGTAACAGTAGTAGTAGCTGTAGTAGTAGTCGTAGTAACAGCTGAAGCAGTAGTAGTAGTATTTGTACTTGTAGTTGTGATAGTAGTAGTAGCAGAAGTTGTAAGTGTTGTAGTATTAGTAGTAGTAATAGTAGAACTGGTTGTACTATTACTATTAGTAGGAGTAGTAGCTGAAATAGCAGTAGTGGCAGTAGTTATCATTTTAGTAGTAGTAGTTGTTTTTGTTTTTGTTGTAATAGTAGTAATTGTAGTAGTTGCCGTAGTAGTACATGTAGTAATAGTATTAGTAAAAGTAGTAGCTATAGTAGGAGTAGTATTTGTAGCGGTGGTAGCATTGATAGTAGTAGAAGAACTAGTACTGCTAGTAGTATAAGTAGTAATAGTAGAGTAGTAATACTAGTAGTAGCAATTGTTGTTGTAGCAACTACTGCTACTACTACTACTATAACAACTACTGCTCTGCTGCAACTAATACTACTTTGGCCACTATTGCAACTACTACTGCGTCTACTACTGCTACTAGTACTATTGCTACTATTACTATGACCACTACTACTACTAATGCTACTATTAATACTGTTGCTACCACTACTGCTACTACGACTACATCAGTTAGGACTACTACTAATACTGCTACTAATCCTACTACAACCATTACTGCTACTACTGCTGCTACTTTAACTACTACTACTACTACTGTTGCTGCTATCACTATTGGTACTACTAGCACTACTACTCTCATTACTACTACTAGTGCTACTACTACTTCTACTACTTACACTACCACTACTGCTACTCCCAACTCCTATTCCTACTCTGACTGCTACGACAACAACTACTACTACTATTTATACTATGCTTACTACAAATTCCTAAAACTCCTACTACTACTACTATGACTACTACTAATACTAACACAACTATTACTACTACTACAACTACTGCTACTACTACTACTACCACCACTGCTATTCCTGCTGCTGCTACTACTCCTACTACTATTACTACTACTACTACTACTACTACCACCACTTCCATTAGAACTACCACTCCTACTACTACAACTACTAGTACGACTACAACCCCCACTCCTACTACTAATACTAGTCCAACTACAACAACGACAACTACTATTGCTACTACTACTTCAATGATGATTACAACTAGTAATACTGCTACCTCTACTGCTACTACTACTACTACGACTACTAGTACTAATACTCCTACTACTACTACGATTATAACTATGAATTCTACTACTACTACCATTACTATTATTAATCTTAATACTCCTACAACTACTACAACTGCTACAACTATTCGTAACACTCCAGCCACAATGATAATTGATACTACTACTACTACAACTATCACAGCTTCTTCTACTACTACTCCTACTACAACTACTACCAGTACTACTGCTACTATTACTAGTGCTGAAAATGCTACTATTACTACTGCTGCTGCTTCTACTTCTACGACTACTGCAACTACTACAGCTACTACTACTATTACTACTACTATTGATACTACTACTACTACTACTACAATTAATACTACTGTTACTAATGCTACCGCAATTACTGCTGCTACTACTACTATTGCTTATAGTGCCACTATTGCTGCGACTACTACTACTACTATTAGTGCAATTATTGCAACTACTACTGTTGCTGCTAGTACGACAACTACTACTGCTGCTGCTGGTACGACAACTACAACTGCTACTACTACTACTACTACTACTATTGCAAGTACTGCTACTGCTACTACTACTACTACTGTTGCTACTACTACTATAACTACTTCTAGTACTATTACTACTAATACTACTACTACTACTACTACTACTACTGTTATGACTATTCCAACTACTACACCTACAACAACAACAACAACAACTACTACTACTACGATTACTACTACTACCAGTACTTCTACTGGTACTCCTACTACTCCTACTACTACCATTAATACTAATTCTAAAACTAGTAATACCACTAATACTGCTGCTACTACTACCCCAACTACTACTGCTACAACTACTACTAATGCTACAACTACTAGTACTCTTGCTGGTACTACTACTACTACTACAAGAACTATTACCGCTACTACTACTACTACTACTACTACTACTACTACTACTACTACTACTACTACTACTACTACTAAAACTACTACTAGGACCACCACTACAAGTACTACTACTACAACAACTACAACTACTACTATTATTCGTACTACATCTACTACTGCTACTATTGCTACAATGACAAGTACTACTACTTCTAATTCTTCCACTACTGCTACTATTACTAGTACTACTTCTACTACTATAACTATTTCAACTACAGCTGCTACAATAGCAATAACAACTACTACTACGACAACTACTACTAATCTTACTACTGCAGCTACTACTACTACCACTACTATTATTACTACTACTACTGCTGCTGCTACTACAACTTCTCCTCCTCCTCCTCCTGCTGTTGTTGCTATTATTGTTGTTGCTACTACTACTACTGCTTCACCAACTACTTCTACTGCTGCTACTACTAATACTGCCACTACTAACTCGATCACTTCTACTATTACCACCACTTGTACTACTGGTACTACTTTTGCTATTGCTACTTCTACTACTACTACTGCTACTGGTCCTACAACTACTACTTCTACTACTACTGCCGCTATTGCTGCTCCTAATGATCCTACTACTACTACTGTTGCTACTGTCGCCACTACTTCGGCAACCGCTCGTACTATTACCACTAAAGCTGCTACTACTGCTACTACTACTATTGCTACTACTACTACTCCTACTCCTACTACTACTACTACTACTACTACTACTACTACTACTACTACTACTACTACTACTACTACTACGACTACTACTGTAGCTACTCTTACTCTAGCTCCTACGACTACTACTTCTATCAAACCACTACTATCGCTGTTGTTGCTTCTACTACTACAACTCTTACTACTTCTCCAACAACTACTACTACTATTTCTAGTGATGCTACTTCAACTGCAATTGATGCTGCTGCTACTACCACTGCTACCACTGCTACTAATGTTGTTGTTGCGCTTGCTAATACTACTACTACGAAAAATAACTACAACTCTTACTGCTAGTTCTGATGCTGCTACTGCTGCTACTACTACAACTCCTGCTATGACTACTACTACTACTAATGTTGCTGCTGTCATTGTTGCTGCTACTACTACTACTACTACTACTACTACTATTACATCTCGTACTGATACTATGACTACTGTCGCCACTACGGCTCCTACTTCTACAATTACCATTACTTGTACTACTCATACTACATTTCCTAGAACCACTACTACAACAACAACTACTACTACTACTATTACTACTAGTACTACTACTATAACTGCCACTATTGCTACTACAAACACCACTTGTACTAATACTATTGCTACGGCAACCACTACTTCTACAATTGCTACTACTGCTTCTACTACTACTACTACAAATACTGCTACAACTATTACTACTACTGCTACAACTATTACTACTACTACCACAACTGCTACTACTGCTACAACTTCTACTCCTATAACTACTACTACTACTACTACTACTACTACTACTACTACTATTATTACTTCACCAAGAACAACAACAACAACAACTTCTACTACTACTACAACTAGTACTGATATTACTACTATTACTATTGCAACTTCTATTACTACCACTACTACTACTCCTACTACTACTACTGCTACTGCTACTGCTGCTGCTGCTAGTACAATTGCTACCACTACTGCTACCACTACTACTATTAAAGCTGCTACTAATACTGCTGCTACCACTACTGCTACTATGACTACTGCAACTAGGACTACTACTATTACTGCTCCTACTACTACTACTATCATTACTGCTACTATTGGTGCCACTTTGACTACTGCTACTACTAGTACTTCTACTCTCATTACTACTACTAGTCCTACTACTACTACTACTTATACTTCCACAACTGCTACTCCAACTCCTATTCCTACTTTGACTGCTGCAACAACAACTACTGCTCCTATTAATACTATGATCACTAGTAGTTCCTAAGAATCCTACTACTACTACAACTAACACAACTATTACTACTACAACAACTTCTGCTATTACTACTACTACCACTACTGCTACTGCTGCTACTACTACTCCCACTACTATAGCTACTACTACTACCACTACAACCACTTATACTAGAACTAGCACTACTAATACTACAACTACTAGTACAACAACAACCACAATTATGACTAGTAATACTAGTCCAACTGCTACAAGAACTAGTACTTCTGCCACTACTTCTATGACGATTACAACTAGTACTACAGCTACCTCTACTGCTTCTGCTACTACTGCTACTACTACTACAACTATTAATACTAACACTCCAACTACTACTACTACTCTAACTACGATTTCTACTACTATGACTATTACTACTACTACTATCATTAGTATTATTAGTCCTGATACTCCTACTACTACTACAACTGCTACATCTATGCCTAACACTCCAGCTACAATGACTATTGCTATTACTTCTACTTCTACTACCACAACTACTCCAAATACTCCTACTACTACCACTACTACTACTACAACTTACTACAACTAGAACCACTACTACTGCTGCTATTACTACTACTAGAACCACGCCTACAGCAAGTACTACTAATACCACTACTACTACTACTCTTGCTTCTACTACTACTCCTACTGATACTACTACTATTACTATAACTACCGCTGCTACGTCTACTACTACTACTCCTCCAACGACTAATACTAGTACTACTCCTAGTACTACTAGTGCTACAACTGCTACTATTACTACTACGACAATTACTGCTGCTGCTACTACTACTAGTACTACTACTATTGCTACCACTACGGCAACTACTGCTGCTGCTGCTACTACTATTACAACTACTATTGCGACTATTACTACTACTAGTTCAAATACTGCTACTATTTCTAATGCTACTACAACTACTATTACTAATGTGCCAATATTGCTCCTACTACAGCTACTAATATTAGTACAACTACTGCAACTACTACTATTATTACTACGACAACTACTCTTGTTGCTGCTACTATGACATCTACAACTGCTACTGCTGCTACTACGAACACCACTTGTGCTAATACAATTGCTATAGCTACCACTACTTCTACAATTGCTACCTCTGCTTCTACTGCTACTACTACAACAACTACTACTACTACTACAACAACAACTGCAACAACTGCTACAACTTCTACTCCTACAACAACAACTACTACTACTAGTATTTCTACCACGATTACTTCACCACCACCACCACCACCACCAACAACAACAACAACTACTACTACTATTAGTACTTGTATTACTACTGTTACTACTGCAACTGCTACTATTACTACTACTACTACCACCACCACCACTGCTGCTGCTGCTACTGCTCTGCTACTACCAGTACTACTTTGGCAAACTACTACAACAACTACCGCTGCTACTAGTACCATTGCTGCTACTACTACGACCATTACTACTACTAATGCTACTATTAATATTACTGCTACCACTACTGCTACTACGACTACTGCAGCTAGGGCTACTACTAATACTGATACTACTACTACTACTACTACTACCATTACTGCTACTACTGCTCCTACTTTGACTACTCCTACTACTACTACTACTATCACCACTGCTACTACTAGTACTACTACTCTCATTACTAATATTAGTGCTACTACTTCTACTACATATACTACCAATAGTACCACTCCAACTCCTATTCCTACTTCGACTGCTACAACAACAATTATTGCTACTATTAATACTACGATTAGTACTAATTCATAAAACTTCTACTACTACTACTACTAACACAACTATTACTACTACTGCAACTATTGCTACTACTACTACTACTACCATTATTGCTACTCCTGCTGCTACTTCTTCTCCTACTACTATTACTACTACTACTACAACTACCACCACTTCTACTAGAACTACCACTACTAATACTACAACTACTAGTACAACTACGACTACTTCTACTACTACTAATACAAGTCCAACTGCTACAACAACTACTACTGCTATTACTATTTCTATGACGATTACAACTAGTACTACTGCTACCTCTACTGCTACAAGTACTACTTCTACTACTACAATAACTATTAATACTAATACTCCTACTCTTATTACTACTTTAACTACAATTTCTACTACTACGATAATTACTACTACAACTACCTTTACTATTATTAATCCTAATACTCCTACAACTACTACAACTTCAACAACTATGCCAAACACTCCTGCTACAATGACTATTGCTCCTACTTCTACTTCTACTACCACAACTACTCCAAACTCCTACTACAACTACTACAGCTACAACTTATTACCACTGTGACTATAACTAGTACAAATACTACTACTGCTATTGCTACTACTACTAGTACCATGCCGACTGTAACTACAACTAATGTTACTACTACTACTCCTCTTTCTACTATTACTCCCACTGATACTACTACTATTACAACGATCGCTACTACTTCTACTACTACTTCTCCTACTCCTACTACTACTACTAGTGCTACAGCCACTATTACTAGTGTTGCAAATGCTACTATTGCTACTACTACTTCTTCTACTTTTATTACTATTGCAACTACTCCTGCTGCTGCTACTACTAGTACTACTTCTATTGTTGCTGCTACTACTAATACTACTACTACTACTACTTCAATTACTACTACTGTTACTAATGCTACTACAACTACTGCTACTAATAATGCCACTATTGCTGCTACTACTGCTACTATTATTAGTACTACTACTGCAACTACTACTATTGTTACTTCGACAACTACTACTGTTGTTGCTGCTACGATAACTACAACTGCTGCTACTACTGCTACTATTGGATGTACAACTATTATTGCTACTACTACAACTACTACTACTGATACTACAACTACAACTACTACGACAACTGCTTCTGCGGCTACTACAAACACCACTTGTACTAATACTATTGCTACTTCTACTGCTGCTTCTACGATTGCTACTACTACTTCTACTTCTACTACTACAATTACTACTACAACAACTACGACTACTACTACAACTGCTACTAATGCTACAACTTCTACTCCTATAACTACTATTACTACTAGTACTTCTACTACTATTACTTCACCACAAACAACAACAACTACTACTACTACTTCTAAAAATAATAGTACTACTAGTACTTCGATTACTGATGTTACTATTGTAACTTCTATTACTACCACTACTACTTCTACTACTACCACGACTACTACTACTACTACTATTGTTGCTCTGCTGCTAGCAGTACTACTTTGGCAACTGCTACAGCTGGTACTGCATCTACTATTGCTACTAGTACCATTGCTACTACTACTACGACCATTACTACTACTAATGCTACTACTAATACTGGTACTACCACTACTACTACTATGACTAGGCAGCTAGGACTACTACTAATACTGCTACTACTACTACTATTACCATTACTACTACTACTGCTACTACTTTGACTACTGCTACTACAACTACTATCACCACTGCTACGACAAGTACTACTATTCTCATTATTACTACTAGTCCTACTGCTACTACTACTTATACTAGAACTACTACTACACCAACTCCTATTCTTTCTCCGACTGCTACAATAACAACTGCTGCTGCTATTAATGCTACAATTACTACTAATTCCTAAAACTCCTACTACTACTACTACTACTACTACTACTACTACTACTACTACTACTACTACTACTACTACTACTATTACTACTACTACTACTACTACTAACACAACTATTACTACTACTACAACTACTGCTACTATTACTACTACCACTACTGCTACTCCTGCAGCTGCTACTACTCCTACTACTATTACTACTACTACTACTACTGCTACCACTTCTACTAGAACTGCCCCAGCTAATAATGCAACTACTAGTACAACTACAACCACTACTACTACTACTAATACTAGTCCAATAGCTACAACTACTATTAGTGCTGCAGCTACTACTTCTATGACGATTACAAATAGTACTACTGCAACCTCTACTACTACTACTACTACTACAACAACAACTATTAATACTAATACTCCTACTCCTACTGCTCCTATAACTACGATTTCTACTACTACGACTATTACTACTACTACTACCATTACTATTATTAATTTTAATACTCCTACTACTACAACAACTGCTACAACTACGCCTAACACTCCAGCTACAATGACTATTGTTCCTACTTCTACTTCTACTACCACAACTACTCCAAACACTCCGGCTACTACCACTGTTACTACTACAATTTACTACCGCTTCGACTATAACTAGAACAAATACTACTACTGCTACTAGTACCATGCCTACTGCAACTACTACTACTACTACTACTACTACTACTGTTTCTTCTACTACTCCTACTGATACTGCTACTACTATAACTACTGCTACTGCTTCTACTACTACTCCTCCTCCAACTACTACTGTTTGTACTACTACTACTATTATGAGTGCTGCAAATGCTACTGTTACTACTACTACTGCTTCTACATCTACTACAACTACAACAACTACTGCTGTTGATGCTACAGGTACTACTACTATTGCTACTACTACTACTACTACTACTTCAATTACTACTACTGTTACTAATGCTACTACAACTATTATTACTAATAGTGCCACTATTGCTACTAGTACTGCTACTACTATTAGAACAACTACTGCAATGACTACTATTGTTACTATGACAACTACTATTGCTGCCGTTGCTACAACAACTACAACTGCTACTACTACTACAATTACTTTTGAAAGTACTACTACTACTGCTATTGTTGCTACTACTTGTACTACTACTTCTGTTACTACTACTACTACTACTACTATTACAACAACAACTACTACTACTACTACGACTATTGCTACAATTACAACTATTACTACTACTGCTGCTGCTACGACAACTACGACCACTATGACTACTTGTACTATAACTATAACACCTACTACTACTATTCCCATTATTACTACTACAACTACAAGAACTTCTACTACGTCTACTACTGCTACTACCACTGCTGTTACTGCTGCTACTAGTACTCCTAGTAGTACTTCTACTACTATTACGGCCACAACTACTGCTACTTCTTTCGCTACTCCTACTACAACCACTACTACTACTCCGACTACTACTACAACAACTGCTACTACTCATACTACTACTACCCCTACGCCTATTCGTAGAACTACAAAAACTACAACGAGAACACTGATAACTACAAAAACTACTGCTAATAATACTACTACTACAACTATTACCACTGCTACTAGTACTACTACAACTACCACTACTACTTCTACTGCTGCTACTACTACTACTACTACTTCTACAATTACTACTGCTACTATTATTTCTACTATGACTACTTCTACTAATACTCCTATTACTTTTACTACTACTTCTACTACTACTCCTACGACCACTATCACTACTACTACATGTCCTACAACTTCCACAACTGCAACTACGCCTACTGTGACTACACTTACAACTACTACTTTTTCTACTACTACTTCCACTACAACTTATGCTGCTACTGCTACAACAACAACAACAACTACTACTACTACAACTGCTATTGCTACTACTACTAACACTACTTGTACTAATACTATTACTACTGCTGCAAGTTTTACTTCTATTGCTACTCGGCTTCTACTGCTACTACTGCAGCTACTACTAGTTCTACTACTACTACTACTACTACTGCGAGTACAACTACTCCAACTACTACTGCTACTATGACTATTACAACTACTACTAGTGCTACTACTTCCTCACTACTACTACAACAACTACTACTAGAACTACTACTACTCCTACAACTACAACTATTACTAGTATTAATACTCCTACAACTGTGACTACTGCTACTACAACAACAACTAATACTACTACTGCTGGAACTACTACTATCACTGCTACTATTACCTCTTCGACCACAACTACTTCAAGTACTATTACACTTCTACTACAACAACTTCGAGACCACTAATACCACTCCTAGAATTACTACTATTGCTGCTACCAATACAACTACTACTGTACTATTACTACTACTCCAACTGCTACTGCTCAAGCTCCTACTGCAACAACTACAACTCCAACCGCTATTACTACTACTCTTAGTACTACTACTACTACTTGCACTACTCCTACTGTTACTAATACTCCTACTACGACTACTTCTACACCTACTACTCCTACTACTACTACTTCTATTATTACTTCTACAACTACTACTACTACTTCTACTACTAATACTACTGCTACTACAATTGCTGCTGCTACTACTACTCCGATTACTACCACTGCCTTTGTTTCTCGCACTATTACTAGTGCTACTACTGCTGCTACTACTGCTTCGGCTACAACTATTGCTACAACTACAATAACTAATTCGCCTACTACAACTGATACTACCATTGCTTCTGCTACTAATTCTCCTACTACAGTTACTAATCCAACTACTATGGCTACTAGTACTACTCCTACTCCTATTAAAACCACTGTTGCTGCTACTACTTCTGCTACTACTACTACTCCAACTACTACTACTACCAAAACTAATACTACTACTGTTACTACTACAGCTATGACTTCTTCACCTACTATTACTACTACTAATACTATTGCTACTACTTCCCCTACTACTACTATTACTACTACTGCTACCACCACCACCACCACTACTGTTGCTGTTGCTGCTACTTCTACCACTACTACTACTACTACTACTGAAACTATCTTCTACTACTACTACTGAAACTAACGCTACTACTAGTTTTACTACAACTACCGCTACTAATGCCATTGCTAGCACTCTTACTCCCACGACTACTAGTACAACTACAACTATTGCTTCTACTACTACTACTACTACTACTACTATTAGTACAACTGATACTACTACTAGTACTATTACTACTTCAGCTACTGCTATTATTACTACTACTACAACTTCTACAACTGCTGCTGCTGCTACTGCTACTACAGCTGTTGCTACTACTACTACGACTGCTACAGCTATTACTAATACTACTACCGCTGCTGCAACTTCTCCTACTACTAATACCACTGCTACTGCTACTGCTACTACCGCTGTGGCTACTCCAACTAATACTACTGCCGCTACTACTCCTACTGCTACTACTAGTAATCCTACTGCTATTACTAGTATTAGTACTACTACAATAATAGCAACAACTACTACTACAATAACAGCAACAACTACTACAACTTCTACTTCTATTACTACCTTTACTATTGCTGCAGCTACTACTACTACCCCTATGCATGCTGCTACTACTACTCCTCCTACTACGGCTACAACTCCTACTATTGCTGCCACTTCTTCAACTGCCACTATAACTACTCCTGCTACTACTACTACTTCTACTACTACTGCTACTGTTGCTACAACAATAATAACTACTACTACAACTACTACTAAAACTACACCTACGACTACTACTACAGCTACAACTACTGCTACTACAACTACTACTAATGCTACTACTACTATGCCACTACTGCTCCTACCGTTGCTACAACTAATATTACTACAATAAGTTCTATTGCTTCGGCTACTACTACAACTTCTCCTATTACTATCACAACTACTACCACCTTTGCTACGACTACAACTGCTACTCCTACTAATACTACTATTGCTACAACTACCACTGCTACTACTAGCATTGCAATTATGACTATTACTACTACTCCTACTACTGCTACTACTTCTTCTTCTACCCATATTACTCCTACTACAGCTACTACTTCTTCTTCTACACCTATTACTCCTACTACTGCTACTACTACTACTGTTACTACTGCTATCACTATTACTATGCCTTCTTCTGCTACAGCGGCTACTACTGCTGTCACTACTACGACTGCTACTACAGCTACTAATGCTACTACTATTACTACTATAACAACCATTACTGCTATTGCTGCTACATGGACTGCTACCACTACAACTACTACTACTTCTACCACTAATGCAAATACTACTATTACTACAACAACTATAGCTGCTACTACTACTACTGCTATTACTACTACATGACAACTTCTACTACTCGAACAACTACTGCCACAACTGCTACTAATACTACTTCTCCGGCTACAACTACTACTGCTCATAATACCAGAACTACAACTGCTGCTATTGCTAATACTACTAGTACGACTACTACAACTACTACTTTTGTGACTATTGCTGTAACTACTGCTGATACTATTATTACCACTACTACTACCACTGTTGCTACTACTGCTACTACTAGTACTATAACTACTATTACTACTACTACAACTACTAATACTACTGCTACTCCTACTACCACCACCTCTACCACTACTACTGCTACTACTTGTAGTACTGCTCCTACTACTGCTCCTACTACTTCTACTACTGCTACTACTTCTATTACTAGTACTATTACTACTACTACTACTCCTCCTCCTCCTCCTCCTCCTCCTCCTCCTCCCCCTCCTCCTCCTACTGCTACTGCTACTAATACTACTACTACTAATACTACAACTATTACTACTACTTCTAGCACCACTACCACATCTGCCACTACTCTCGCTAGTAATACTGCTACTACTACAACTACTACTTCTCCTACTGCAATTACAGGTACTTCCACTTCTACAACTACAGCTATTACTGCTGCTACTGTTACTACTACTTCTCCTACTGCTACTATTTTAGCTACTACTTGTGCTACTATTAATACAACTATTACTACTACTACTACTACTACTATTAATGCTACAATGATTAATGCTACCACTACTACTATTGCCACTATTGTTACTACTACTACTGCTACGACACTACTACTACTTCTTCTACTGATGCTACAATTGCTGCTACTACGGCTACTTCTACTACTAGTACTACTTCTAGTACTGCTGCTACAACTAATACTACTGCTACTACTACTACTACTGCGACTAGTGCTGCTGCTGCTTATACTGCTACCGATAGTACTCCTACTACCACCACAATTGCTAATTTTGCTATTGCTGATACTACTGAACTACTACTACAACTGCCACTACTCCTGTGACTATTACTTCTCCTACAACAACAACTACTCCTATAACTACTTCTCCTACCACTACTACAACAAATACTACACTGTTATTGCTTCAACTACTGCTACTACCACTACTACTACTGCTGATGCTACTTCTTCTACTACAACTACCGCTATTACTGCTACTAATTTCACTGCTAGTACTTCTACTACTACTGGAACTGATGCTACTGGCACTACTAATGCTGATTCAACAGCAACAACTCCAACTGCTACTACTTTAACTACCACTACTACTACAAATATAAAAATTGCTGCAACTACTCATACAACTACTGGTGCTACTACTCCTGCCACTGGTGCTACTACTCTGACTACTACACCAACCACAACTACAATGATTGTTGCTACTACTAATACAACTGCTACTACTATTACTACTTTTGCTACAACTTGTTCTACTGCTATTACTACTGCTACTACTACTACTAGTGCTGCTATAGCTACTGTTACTTCAACAAATACTACTACCACTACTACTACTATTATTGCTACTACTGCTTCTACCGCTAAAACTACTATTACAACTAAAACAATTACTTCTGCTATAACAACTACTACTGCTACTGCTACTATGGCTGCAATAGTTATTATTGCTAATATTGCTGCTTTTGCTACTACAACTATTACTACTACTACTACCGTGGCATCTACTAATACTACTACTACCACTACGATTACTACTACTACTACTACTACTATAGCTATTAGAATAATTGCTACTACTACAACTACTACCACTACTACTGCTACAACTACTACTGCTACAACTACTGCTACTACTACTCCTGCTATTACTACTACCACAACTACTGCTGCTTTTGCTACAACTATTGCTGCTGCAATTATAGCTACTTTTGCTACCACTACCATAACCATAACTACTACTACTGCTGCTGCTACTACTACTACTACTGCTGCTACATTGACTAGTTATACTGCTACAATTACTACTACTACAACAACTACTACAGCTCCTACTACTGCTGCTACTACTATTATTATGACTGCTGCTGGTACTGCTACTGCAACTACTAACGCTACTACTGCTACAACAACCACAACAGTTGCTGCTGCTACAACTACTAGTTCTACTTTTGCTGCTATAACTACTACTATTACTTCTGCTACTACAACTTCTAGTACTACTGCTACTACCACTGCTATTACTGCTATTACTGCTACTACAACCACTACAGCGACTACTACAACTACAACTACTGCCGCTACTACAACTACTGCAACTACTGCTATAGCAGCTACTACTACTACTACTACCGCTACTGCTGGAATTACTGCTATCGCTACTGCTACGGCTGCTACTAGTGCTATTAAAGCTGCTACTGCTGCTAACACACCTACAGCTACCACTAGTACTACTGCTACTAATGTTGCTGCTACTATGGCTACTACTACTACAGCTACGGTACTACTACTACAACTACGATAACCACTACGGCGGCTACTAATATTACTACTACTATTACAACTTCTACTACTACCTTGGCTACTAATATGACTACTACTACTTCTACCACTACTACTGCTACTATTGCTGCTGCTGCAACTAGTACTACTACTACTACTCCTACTGCTACATCTACTACTGCGACTACAGTGCTACAACTTCTACTACTACTACTAGTAGTGCTACTTCTACTACTACTTATGTTACTTTCACTGCTACTACTTCTACTACTTCTGCTGCTACTACAACCGCTACTCCTGCTAAAACTATCACTATGGCTGATTCAAAAGCAACTACTTCTACTTCGGCTCCTACTGCTACTACTAGGACTACTTCTACTACTACTACTGCTGTTGCTACTACTATTGCTGTTGCTACCCCCACTGCTACTACTGCCCTACTACTACTAGTTAACTACTCTGACCACTACTACTACAATTGCTACTGCTACTATCGCTGCTACTACTACTACTACTACTACTACTACTACTACTACCTCTCTTGCTACTACGGCTTCTACTGCAACTGCTAGTACTATTACTGATGCTACTGCTGCTGCCACTCCTGCTCCTACTACCCCTACATCCACTACTACTACTATAACAACTATTACCATTACTAATACAACTACAACTACCTCTACTTTTCCCACTACTACTAAACCTGCTGCTACTATTGCTACTACTACTGCTACTACTACTACTGCTGCTACTACTATTGTTACTACTACGACTGCTGCTACTGCTACTACGACTACTATAACTAATACTACTGCTACTACCACAACTACCACTAGTACCTAAATTTGTCAAACTACTACTACTACTTCTACTGCTGCTATAACTGCTATTACTGCTTTTATCGCTACGACTACTACCACTACTTCTGCCCTTGCTACCAGTATTGCTATTGCTACTATTGCTACTAGTCATGCAACTACTACTTATCCTACTACTAGTAAAACTACTAATACTACTACTACTACTATTACTACCTCAACGACTGCTATTACTACTACTGCTACTGCTACTACTACTACTACGACTAGAACAACAACAACAACTACTACTACTGCTACTGCTGCTGCTACTGCTGCTGCTACTACTGCTACTACTACTAGTACTACTACTACTACTAGTACTACAACTACTAGTACTACTACTACTACTAATACTACTACTACTACTACTACTACTACTACTACTACAATAACTACTAGTGCTATTACTACTACTACTTCTACTACTACTACTGCAGCTGCTGCTACTACTACAACTGCTACTATTGCCACTACCACTACTGCCACTACTACGGCTATTGCTTCTACTACAACAACTATAAGTACTACTACTACTACTTCTATTACTACTACAATGGCAAGTGCTACTACTACTATTACTACTACTGCTGCTGCTGCTACTACTACTACTACTACTATTACTACTACTACACGTACTACAACTACTAATCCTCCTACTACTACTACTGGTTCTGCTACAACTACTATATGTACTACATCTACTACTTCTGCAACCACTACTACTGCTGCTACTACCGCTACTACTACTACTACTACTATTACTGCTGTTCTTGCTGCTACTACCATTACTTCTATGAATACTACTACCACCACTAATGCTCCTGCTTCCGCTATAGTTGTAAATAGTACTACTATAACTGCTACGGCTACTACTGCTAATGCTAATGCTACTTCATGTACTAGTTCTGCTACTCCACCTACTGCTACTACTACTACTACCACTTTAGCTACTACTACTACTTCTGTTGCTACTATTACTACTATTGCTACTGCTACTATTGCCGTTACTACTACTACTACTACTGTTGTTGCTGCTACTACTACTTAGACAATTACAACTATTACCCCTGCTATTGCTGCTGCAGCTATTACTACTTCTGATCCAACAACTGCAACAACAACAACTACTACTACTACAACTACTACTACCATGGCAACTACTTTTCCTCCTCCTACTGCTACAATTGCTATTACTACTACTGTTGATCATACAGTTGCTAGAACAACAACAACTACTACTACTATGACTACAACTACGAATGCTACTACAACAACTACTACTACTGCGGCTACTACAACTACAACTACCAATACAATTGTTTATGCTAATATTGATGCTACTGCTACTACTAATACTACTACTACTACCACTACTCCTACTCCGACTACTACTACTACTACAACTACAACTACCACCACTACAACTGCTATTACTACTACTACTACTACCTACGACTACTGCAACGACGGCTACACGACAACAAACAACAACAACAACGAACTAGTCTGGTGTGGGGCTGCGGCTACTGCTATGCTGCTGCTGGGCTACCACTACTACGACTACTACAACATACAACTACTAGTACTACTGCTGCTGCTGCTACTACTACTAGTACTAGTAGTAGTAGTAGTACTACTACTACTACTACTACAACTAGTACTAGTAGCTACTACTACTACTACTACTACTACGACTACTACTAGTACTACTACTACTGCTACTGCTACTGCTTCTATCACTACTATAATGGCAAGTACTACTACTACTATTACTACTATTATTGCTACTGCTACTACTACTACTACTACTATTACTACTACTGCAAGTAGTACTACTACTACTACTACTTCTGCTATTGCTTCTGCTACAACTACTACATGTACTACATCTACTGCTTCTGCGATCACTACTACTGCTGCTACTACTGCTGCTACTACTACTACTATTACTGCTGCTCCTGCTGCTAGTACTACTACTTCTGGGAATACTACTACCGCCACTAATGCTGCTGCTTCCGCTACTATTGTATCTACTACTATAACTGTTGTGGCTACTACTGTTAGTACTACAACTACTTTTTCTACTACTTCTACTACTCCACCTACTGCAACTACTACTACCACTTTAGCTACTACTACTACTATTGCTACTATTACTGCTACTGCTACTACTACTATTGCCGCTACTACTAGTACTACTGTTGTTGCTACTGTTGTTACTACTTCTCCAACTATAACTATTACCGCTGCTACTGCGGATGTTATTGCTATGTTGTTACTGCAGCTACTACTACTTCTGATCCTACAACTGCTACAACAACAACTACTACTACAACTACGACTACTACTACCACTGCTACTACTTCTCCTACTACTACTACAATGGTTGCTATTGCTACTACTACTAGAACAACAACAACAACAAATACTACAACTACAACTACAAATGCTACTATTACTGTTATTGTTACTACTGCGGCAACTACAACAACTACTAGTACTACTACTATTTCTACTAGTACTGATGTTGTTGTTGCTACTACTACTACTACTACTGTTGCTGATGCTGCTTCTACAACTACTCTTATTACTTTTCCTTCTACTACTACTATTGCTACTAGTATTACTTTTGCCTCAACTACTACTACAACCTGTACCACTGCTACTACTTCTGCTACTAGTTCTACTACTACTACTACAATAACTAGAAATACTACAACAACAGCAACTAATACAATAACTCCCACTGCCATTACTACTGCTACAACTACTAATACAACTATTACTACCACTATTGCTACTACTCTACTTCTCCTACTACTACTACTATTGCTAGCACTACTGCAGCAATTACTACTCGTACTACAACTATTGCTGCTGCGGGTACTACAACTATTGTTGCTGCGGCCACTACAAAAACCACTACTACTACTACTACCACCACTACTGCTTTTGCTACTATAGCTACTACTGCTATTGCTGCTGCTGCTACTACAACTACAATGCATGTTGCTGCTATAACTACTACTACTCCTACTACTATGACTGCTATGACTACTGCTACTACTGCTAATACTACTACTACAGCAGCTACTACTACTACAACTACCCTACTACAACAACAACTACTACAACTATTACTACTACTACTACTGCTACTACTACTACTACTACTACTACTACTACCATCACCGATACCACAAGTACTACTACTACTACGCTTGTAGTACTACTACGACTACTACTTCTCCTACTACTACTGCTGCTGCTGCTACTACTATTACTACCACAACTACTATTACTACAACTATTACTGAAAATACTGCAACTTTTACTACTACTGGTGCTTCTGCTGTTGCTGCTGCTACTAGTACAACTACTACAGCTACTTGTATTATAACTACTGGTGCTGCGCGGCAGCTAGTACTACTTATTCTGCTACTACTACTATAGCTGCTATTGCTATTGATGCTGCAACTACTACTACTGCTACTACTTCAACCACTACTACTATTGTCACTACTTCTGCTACAACAGCAACTACTACTACCAGTACTGCTTCTGCTACAAGTACTACTTCTACCACTACTACTACAGCTATTATTACTATTGCAACTACTACTATTACTATGACAATAATTATAAATGCTACTATAACTGCTACAATTACTACGTTGCTACTACTTCTTCCATTACTACTACTACTACTATCGCTTCTATTAGTACTACTGTTGCTTTTCCAACTACTACAACTACCACCACCACCACCACTACTACTACTACGGCAACTATTACTACTACTACTACTACTACTACTACTACTACTATTGCTGCTACTGCTGCTACAAATACTACACTAACTACTTGTCCTACAAGTACTACTACTGCCACCACTATTACTGCTGTTGCGGCTTCTACTTCAGCTACTATGATTACTAGTGCTTCTGCTACTACTCTTGGTGCTACAACTTGTGCTACTACAACTACAACTACTAGTACAACTACTACTACTTCGGCTAATACTACTACTATTAGTGCTAATGCAGCCACAACAGCAGCTGCTACTACTACTACTATTACTCGTACTCCTACTACTACTGCTACTACTACTATGACTACTACTACTACAGGAACTGCTGCTTTTTCTACTATAACTACTACCAATATTTCTTCAACTACTACTACAGTTACTACGAGCACTATTACCACTACGGCTGCTACTACTACAATTACCACTAGTCCTTCTACAGCTACTCGGACTAATACCACTACTTCCACTGCTGCTGTTACTACTACTACGACTACTATTACTCATATGACTACTACTACTACTGCTATATTATTACTGCTACTATTACTACTACTGCTTCTACTATTACTAACACTAGCTCTACTCCTTTGCTTATATTACAACTACTACTCGTATCACTTCTATTACTACTACTGCTGCTAACACTATTGCTAACGCTACTACTACTACTACTACTGTTACTACTACTACCACTTCGACTGCTACTTCTACTAATACTAATACTACTACTCCACCTTCTCCTCCACCTACTACTACTGCTGCTATTACTACTAGCAGTACTACTCCTACTCCAACTCCTAGTCCTACTCATACGGTTACTTCTATAACTACAACTACTACTACAACTACTATTGCTACTACCACAACTACTATTAATACTACTACTGTTACAACTGCAACTAATACTACTCCCACTACAACTACAACTACTGCTAGTATTACTACTACTACTGCTGCTACTACTACTACTCCTACTACTACTATAACGACTACTCCAACCCTTACTACTTCTGCTATTGTTGCTACTACTACAACTACTACTCCTACTACTATTACCGTAGCTACTACTACTGCTACGCTACTAGTCCTACTACTACTACTACTACTATTACTACTACTACTACTACTAGTACTCATAATAATCTCACTACAAAAACTACAACAACTACTATTATTACAACAACAACAACTACTACTATTATCATTACAACTTCTACTAGAACTACTACTGCTGCTGCTACTGCTACTACTACTGTTGCTACTACTATTGCTACTACTCTTATTGCTACTATTACCACTACTACTACCATTGCTGCTACTATTACGACAACTGCTACTATTACTACTACTACTACAACCACTACTACTACGACTGCTATTGCTTCTACTAGTTCTGCTGCTGCTCTTACAACAACAACAATAACTACTACTACTATTGCTACAACTGCTGCTACTATTACTACCACCACTACTACCACTACTACTACTACTACTGCTGCTGCTGCTGCTACTACTATTGCTGCTACTTCAACTACTACTACTACTACTACTACTAATACTACTACTACTATGGGTGGCAACACTCCTGGAACTACAACTACTGCACCTACTACTTGTGCGACCACTACTGCTCCTAGTACTATTTCTGCACTTTCTACTACTACTTTTGCTACTACTAGTGCAACTATTGCTACTACTACTACTGCTACTTCTACTATAGTGACTACTACTACAACTACTACCATGACTACTGCTACTAAAACTACTTCTACTACTATTGCTACTCCTACTGCTATTATTACTTCTGCAACTACTAATACTACTACTACTATAACTACTATTAGTACTACAACCACTAATTCTACAACTACTACTACTATTACTACTGCTGCTGCTACTACTACTACTACTACTAGAACTCCTACTGCGACTAATACTTCCACAACTACTACCACGACTACTACTACTACTACTATAACAACAACAACTGCTAGTACAACAACTACTACTACTACTGCTGCTGCTGCTGCTACTACTACGACTACTACAACAACAACAACTGCTGCTGCTGCTAGTACTAGTGCTGTTCAAGCAACTGCAATTGCTACTACTGCTACTACTACTACTACTACGCTACTACTATGACTACTGCTACTACTACTTGTCTTGCTACTTCTACTACAACTACTACTATGACTACTACTACTACTACTACCTCTGCTACCATAGAAACTGCTACTACTATTACTAATGGTACTGCAACTAATACTACTACTGCTACTGCTTCTATTACTACTACGACTTCTACTACTGCTGCTACTACAACAACTACTATTGCTACAACCACTACTAGCGCAACAAAAACTAATACTAAAACTACTACTAGTAATACTGCTTTTGCTTCTACTGCTACTACTACTATTACTACTGTGACTGCTACTGTAAAATCCTACAACTGCTACTCCTACTACTACTAACCCTATACTGCTACTACTACACCTACCACACTACTCCTACTACTGCTACCCCTACTGCTGCAAATGCTACTTCTGCTACTACTACTATTACTACAACTACCTTGGCGGCTACTAGTGTTGCCACTACTACTACTACAACTGCTACAACTACTACTCCTTCTGCTTCTACTCTAACAACTGCTAATGTTACTACTACGACTACTACAACTGCTACTACTTCTTCCACAAGTACTACTGTTACTATTACTACTGCTACTTCTACTACTACTACTACTACTACTACTACTACTACTACTACTACTACTACTACTAGCACTTCGACAACTATAATGACTACAGCTACTACTACTATACCTACTACTACAACAAATATAGCAATAGATACTACAACTACTACTATGACTACCACTACGACTACAGCTACTACTCTAATTGCTTCTAATCCCACTACTACTACAGCTACTACTACTACTACTACGGCAACTGTTACTACTACAACTAGTACAACTACTGCTACTACTTTTACTACAACAGCTACTACTACTACAATTGCCACAACTCCTACTAGTATTATTACTAGTACTACTACTACTACCACAACTCTTAATACTAGTATCACTACTACTACTACTCTTGCAGCTGCTACTAGTATTGCCACTATGGCTGCTACTACAACAACTACTAGTGCTGCTGTTGCTGTTACGGCTATATGTATGGCGATATGTAGTGCTGCTGCTACTACTTCTGCTACTAGAAAATCTACTACTACTACTAATACTACTTCTATTACTACTGCTATTAGTACTACCACTACTGCAGTAGTCGTTGGTGCTGCTACTGCTACTGCTACTACTACAACAACAACTACTATCGCATCTACAACTATTACTACCGTTGCAACAACTACTACTGCTCCTACTACAACAGCTACTATAGCAACAACTAATACTACGACTCTTGCTACCACTACTATGACTACAACAACAACAATTACTTTTATTACTACTACTACTGCTCCTTCTGGTATTGCTAGTACTATTGCTACTGCTACTACTAATACTGCTTCTCTGACTACTACTGCTACTACTACTACTACTACTGCTACGGCTACTATAACTACAACAACAACAACTACTACTACTACAACAACTACTACCACGACTACTACTACTATCACTCCAACTACTACTACAGCTACGACTACAACTACTACAACTACTATTACTACTACTACCACTACACAAACTTTGACTACTTTTGCTACTATACCAATTACCACTATTGCTACGACTCCAACCACTACAACTACCACTACAACTACAACTACTGCTGCTACAATTACTATTGCTACTACTCCTACTACTATTGCCACTGCCACTATGCCTACTATTACTACTTCTACTACTACTACTATTTCTTCTACTCTTGCTACCACTACTGCTACTCCTACTACTACTAGTACTACTACTGCTACTACTAGTACAACTGCTACTACTGATAATACAACTACTGCTACTACTACTACTATTAGAACTACAACTATACCATTACTACTACTACTACTATTAGTACTACTGCTATACTATTACTACAACTACTACAACTACCACAAGTACTGCTATTACTGCTGCTGCTACTACTACTCCTACTACTACCCATACAACAGTTACTACTACTACTCCATTTACTATGACTTCTACTAATACAACTACTGCTACTGCTGGTGCTACTACTAGTACAACAACTATTACTACCACTACTACTACTATTGCTACTTTTACTACTACTGCTGCTACTATTACTACTACTTCTCCTACGACTTGTATTATGGCTACCCCTACTACTGTTACTGGTCCTACTTCTCCTAATACTCCAACTAATCCTACTACTGCAGTTACTCCTACTACTATTGCTGCTGCTACTACTCTTACTACTACGCCTACTACTCCCACTCCAAATACTAATACTGTTATGATAGCTTCTTCCACTACTACTACTGCAACAACTGCTGCTGCTACTAATGTTACAACAACTCCTACTACTATTGTTATTGCTACTACTCGTACAATTGGTACTGCCACTGCTGCTGCTTTTGCTACTCCAACTTCTAGTACAGCAACTACTACTATTACTACCACAGGGACTATTACTAGTACTACTACTGCTACTGCTACTGCTACAGCTACTCAACCTCCTCGTCCCACTACTGCTATTACTACAACTGCTACTCCTACTACGATTGCTACTACTGCTACAACAACAACTAATACAACAACTACAACTGCTCATACTACAACTACTAATAATACACCTACTCCTACTACTACTGCTTCTGGTAGTTCTAGTCCTACTACTAATTCTACTTATTGTACCACTACAACTACTGCTACCATTACTTCTACTGCTCTTACTACTGCTGCTGCTGCTTCTGCTACTACTACTACTACTACTACTAGTACTTTAATTGCTACTACTAATGCTACTATGACTACTGCTACCACTACTACCGTTGCTACTTCTACTACTATAATTACTAGTACAACTACTACTACCACTACAACAACCCCTACTACTACTACAACTACTATTGCTACTACTACTGCAACTGCAACTGCAACTACTGCTACTAATATTGCTACTAAAACTACAACCGCTACTACTATAGCTACTGCTACTATTGAGACAAGTACTACTAATGTTACAACTACTATTGCTACTGTTGCTGCTCTTGTTAATCCTACTACTACTACAGCAGCTACCACTACTATTACAGCTGCGACACTTCAACTACCACTACAACTGCTGCTGCTGCTCTTCCTAATGCTACTACTACTACTGCGACTACCACTATTATTACTACCACTACTACTACGACTGCGACACTATAACAACAACAACTACTACTACTACTACTGCTACTAATGCCACTATAGCTACCGCGGCCACTGATATTACTACTACTTCCACTCCTACTCCAACTACTACTACTCCTACAACTACTGCTACTACGACTACTGCTGCTACAACTACTACTACCACTGCTATCACTGTTGTTGTTACTATTACTTCTATTACTACTACTCCTACAACTACTGTTACTGCTAGTACAGCTACAGCTACAACTAATGCTACTACTGCTACCACTACCTCTGCTGCTGCTACTACCACCACAACTACTACTCTAATTACCACTTCTACTACTACTGCTACTACTACTACAATTACTCCTCCAACTACTACTAGTACTAATACTACTAGCACTGCTACTGCTACAACTGCCACTACTTCTACTACTACAGCTACTGCTGCAACTACCACTACTACTTCTATTATGACTACAATTACTACACTCCTGCTAGTACAACTGCCACTACTACTACTATAACTACTCCTACAACTACTACTATTGCTACTACTACTTTTCCTACAACAACTACTACTATTACTACAGCTACCGCTATTACTACAACTGCTACTACGCATACTATGACCACTACAACTGCTACCACTACTACTAGTACTACTACCCCTAGTACCACTTGTACTCATATTCCTACTACTACTACTACTACTACAACTACCACTACTGCTAGTAGTACTTCTACTTCTCCTACAACTACTACTACTTTGACTACTCCTATTGGTACAAAAACAAATACTGCTACTGCTGCTGCTACCACCCCTACCGTTACTCCTAATACAATTACTACTACTACCAATACTACTAATACTACTACTATTGATACTATTACTACTGTTGCTACCACTATTACTACTATTGGTACAACTACTTTAGCTACTACTACAGCTACTACTACTACTGCAACAAGTATTGCTACTACTATTGCTACTAAAACTACTACGGCTACTACTACTGCTATAATGCTATTGCAACTACTACTGCTGTTGCCGCTACTGCTACTACTACTACTACTACTAATGCTACTTCTGGTACTGCTGCTACTACTTATATACTACTAGAACTGCTTCTACTAGCACCACTACTACTCCTACAACTTCTACTATTACAACTACCAA